>CM045771.1:136246210-136505006 GCA_025200525.1 Camellia lanceoleosa | reverse complement strand
TAGGTGAGCAAGCCGTGACTAAACCAGAGTTAACGACCCTACAGTTCTGTTTTGTCCAACCAACCAATGTGCCTCCCAAGGTTCCAAATAAAGTCAAGATTTAATGGTTGTTTTTGTAATTATTGGAATACATTGTTGTTTTTTTTTTTTTTTTGGGATAAATTTACGGCACTACCTTAGGGAGTGGCGATAGTAAATACTCATTACCTTTTAGGTTGTCACTTGTATGTTATAAAAAGTTTTAAATTATTACGTCTCATGTATGTCATCACATGACTCATTGGACCTCGTATATTTTGTATATGTTGCTTAGTAACCCCGCTATTATATGCTAATGCGACAAGAGTAGCCTTGGTAATCCAAGGGTTCTTTGGCCGGGATCTCGATACTAAACCTATAGGGGTAGAGTTTAGGTTGTGACAATTGCCCCTAGTGGATAAAGCCTCCTTTCTCCAAGAAGTTCCAAACATCATATCCATAATCTAGGGGTTTTGATCTTGCACTTCATCTATTACACGTGATCAACTCGTAAAATGACACATTTACCTCACATTCAATAATGATCGGACACATTGTCCGGGACTCCCAAAGTGATGTATCTATCATGGAAGATAGAGTTGATAAAGGCGATCAACAAACACATTGTTCTCTCTTAGCAGGATCATGTGAAGGTCAACTTCTCCAAACATCAAGGAATCGGAACATCCGGTGTTTGGTGATAGATCTTCATCTTTTCTTCCTTAACTTTCCGATCTCCTTTTTGCTTGGGACTACGGCAGGAGTTCGAGTCCCCAATGACATCTAGCCTTTTTGCTAATAGTTCCGGGTTGCTTCCAAACAGCAATGACAACCGCTTGATATCTTTGCCTCATTGTTGGATACTTTTGAGCCGGAGTTTGAAGGCTAAAAGGTATATATAGAATTGTAGGGTGCTATCGGCAATAATACCCTTATCCATGCTTACGTCTTTGGTTGAAAGGCTTCGCTCCATCAAAATTACATTGTCCAAATCTCTTCCTCCAACCCTCTGAGAATAGCCTTATACGGGAATAGGTATTACTGCAGCCGCCAAGTCCTTACCTTTGGAGGTGATCCGCCAAAAAGCTTCGGCTATTGTTCTTCCCTATACGCAGAGACTTACGGCACAGTAGACATACTTCAAATCAAATTCGAGAGAGAAAAAGCGATATGCAAGCTAGCCTACCCGCAAAAAGCTTGACTGGTTTTTCTCGAGAAGAGATATTTGATGGAATCTAATCTAAAACGAGAGGAAGGTACAAAGTGTGAGCTACTGATGGTAGTGCCTCGAAGCTTCACGATGGCCCATACCAAAACTAAACAAGCCTTTTCGTTATGGAGAGTGTGGCTTGAGTCTCATATTTCGGCAGCATCTTCTTGCTCGGGTTAATAAATGGCTTTTCCACTCTATTCTCGATTCTTGCCAAGCACTTGTCTGTTGACCCCAATCATTATGTCCCATTACTAGCTTGGTACAGGAATCAATGATTTCGCCGGCTCTGGCGGTGAACCAACACTAGCGGGTTCCGGAGGGTATTAGCTTGATGCTGCTCAAAATCAAACCTAACTTTCGGTCATCCCAAATTTGGAATTTCTTTCTTTTTCTTCCACGAGAGACCAAATAGTGGTTCACAAGTCAAGGTCAATTTTGCAATAAACCCGTCTTATGAATTACACTTTATCCGAAAGCCTTTTTTCCTTTTTGGTCCTTGGTGGTATGGCATTTAGAGAGATGGCCTTGATTTTTGGAAGGATCCCAACCTTGATACCCTACTACCGTGGCGATCAAAAAAAACCCGGCATTTTCCCTCTTTGTGATGCCAAGTGCAATTACTTGTGGATTGAGCCTCAACTTGATATTCCTTGATTTGTTTGGAAGAAATTTCTTCCAAAAGGCGGTGTATTGACCTTCTCTTTCCTTGGACATAACAATCCTTCATGTCATCCCGTACACCTTGACCTCTTTGTTAAGATCACTATCATGCAAGATAATGGTTGTAGCATGTTGATAAAGTGGCCTCGGCATTTTTGAGACCAAACTGGCATCACTGCAATAGCGGTAGGTTTGGCATGGTGAAGGCGGGTCTTCTCACGTGTTGGTTAAAAGGTGCCATCAAGATGCAGTTATGCAGGAGAATCCATCCATAAAGGAAAGCAATGCATGGCTGCCGGTGAAGTCCATCAATTCATTGATGTCGCGGTAGAAGAAAGTTATCCTTGGACTAAACTTTTGTTTAGATCTACAGAAATCACGAGATGCCGCCATCTTTCTTGACACTTTCAGGAGACAATGTTGGCCAACCAATCGGAATTACTCGGATATTAGCAAAAAACCTACATATATCTTGCTTGGTGACCTCCTTATTGATTTTCAAAGCCCAATCAGGAACGCATATTCACTTGACTTCTGTTTGACAAGTCGGGCCTAAGAGGGTCAAGAGGATCCTAGTCTTTGTACAATCTTAAAGATCGAATTCCTAGGCATCTTTGTATGGGGATACATAAAGAAAACATCTTTGAAATCTTTTAACTAAGCGACTAAGCACTTTTTCGCGTTCACTCCAAAAACTCGCGTGGACCCGATCTGGACGATTGAATCACTTCTCGATACCCACATTAATTTAAATGATTTCATCCAGAAAATAAGGGGGTTTTACATATAAAAGAATGAAGCGGTTGAGGCAATGGAGGAATATTCACACTAGTGCACTAGGGATGTCTTGAGAACCCCGCGAGGTCCATGGTCAAGGGTATAATTTTAGTTTGTTGCCCCAAAATGCATATGTCTTGATAGATGCAGTTTTCTACTACACTCTTTTTGTGGCCATATGCCTTTTCCTAGAAATTAACCAAACCTTTAGAACCCATGAATTATTTCTTTATGCATATCTACACTTCATACGGAGGTTCTATGATATGTGCTTATGTTTATCCAGGACATGTGATATTATGATTGATGATATGACATTGTATGTTGATTTATTTTATTTCCTTTAGGAATTAATCATTTTGACTACATATTGGGTATGGATTAGTTGTGACCAAGTATTGTGCAGTAGCTATTGATTGTGTGAATAAAGTTGTTGTTTTTCAACCACCTTGTATGCCTGAATTTGTATTTGTTGTTGAGAATGGGCTAATTCCTCCTCGTATTTGATTTCTTTTGTGAAAGCTAGAAAATGTTAAGAAAAGGGTGTCGAGGTTACTTATGTTGCATTTTGACTGTGACTTCTAATGGTTTCTATTGTTGAGAACATCTCTATAGTAAATAAATTTCCCGATGTATTTCATAAATGAGTTACACGGAGACTTAATTAATAAAAGAAATCAAGTTTACTATTGATGTTTATGTACCGAGTGACAAAAACCGATTTCTAAAACCCCATATAGAATGTCAACAATGAAAGAATTGAAAACTCAACTTTAGGAACCTGTTAGACAAGAAATTTATCCATCCGAACACGTCACCTTAGGGTGCTCTAGTTTTGTTTGTGAAGAAGAAACATGGGCCTTTGAGGTTATATATAGACTATCGTGAATTGAATAAAGTACTTGTAAGAACAAATACCTTTGCCTGAATAGATGATCTGTTTGACCAACTTCAAAGGAGCTCAAGTGTTGTCCAAAATAGACCTTAGATCCGGGTATCACTAGTTAAAGGTCAAGGCAAAGGACATAGAAAAACTACATTGAGAACTAAATCGGACACTATGAAGTTTTGGTAATCCCATTTGGGGTAACTAATGCGCTTTCTTGGTGTTTATGGATCTAATGAGCAGAATTATTCAAATAATTTCTCGATGAATTTATAGTTGTGTTTATTGATGACAACTGATTTATTTAAAAGTACAGGAAGAACATAGACATCATCGAGAGCTGCTTTTCTGATTTTGAGAGAAAAAAGTTGTATGCAAAATTGTCCAAATGTAAATTAGACAGCGGGGTAGCATTCTGGGACATGTAATTAACAAAGACGACATATCGATGAGACCCATAGAAAATTGAAGTCATTGTGGATTGGCCAAAAGGACCAATGTGAAATCAGAAGCTTTTTGGGACTTGCTAGCTATTACTACATATTTGTAAAAGACTTCTCTAAACTTGCCATGCCATTGACACAGTTAACATAGAAAAATGTGTCATTTGATTGGAATGATCAAAGAGAGTCTGCTTTCCACGAGTTAAAGACTAGGTTTGTAACATCACCAATTTTGACTTTACCTAATAGTGATGGATTTCAAATTTGCAATGATACTTCGTACAAAGGTTTGGGATGTGTACTAATGCAAAATGGTAATTGTAGACCGCCCGAAACTCTCTCCGCGCGCCTTCCTTTTCGGAGAGGGCGCAAATTGGGTTCTAGCTACTATAGTTCGGACTCCTGTCACAGTTCTGAATCTAATCTCACAAAGTGCAATGTAAGACTGATAAATCACCAAAGAGTCCAAATCTGGCAATTGGTTTTGAAAAATCAATTTTGAATCAAAAAGCGCCAAACATGGCTTTGCCATAGATTTGAGTCGCTACCTAAATATTTTATTTTGGAAATTTAGGAAACCACGACTCGTGCCTAAGGCCACATGTCGAGTCATCACCAAAGTTGCCTCGGCTCGGGGAACTTGGGTGCGAGAGGAAAGGTCTCAAATGAGCACCCAGCTCACCCGATCAAAGGATAGAGCCTCTACTAAACATGATATGTTATTTTGAAAACACATGTGTTTTTATTCCAGTTAATTAGCTAACCTTACCATGTGATGCGCACAGCATACAAGTATAGACTAAATCACTCGATTTGGAACAAAACATCTCATGTTTGTTTTTCGAAAATGGTTTGGGAAGTGCTACTTGCAAGTAGGCTAAAACGCGGATTTGCCACCCTCGAGTAGGCTTAAAACAACATGATTTGCCACTTCGCAAAGTGGGCTTAAAACTCATATTTGATGAATTGTTCAAATTCAAGCAATAAAGCCTTCACCCACAGGCATTCATGCAATTAAACACTTAAGCAAATAGCCTCATGGCAAGCATGCTATCATGGCAATCACTTACACACATGGAAGGATGCTAAAGCGTAAACACTTACAGTGTACTCCCAGCCAAAACAGAAGTTAATTAGAAATCAATGCATAATCCTAACTATGTTATGCCTAATGCAACATGTGCAAAAATGCAACTAAAATAGGCTCGGCTATCTAAGATGGCATATGCATGCAACACTTGATAACATGCTTTGGAACACGTATTCAAGAAAGTGTATTGAAATACAATGCAGTTTGAATGATGCACCAAGCCCGGTGCATGCAAACAGATGAATTATGCATGCATGCAAAGCATAAGGTATGCTAATTAAAAGTGACCCTAAACTAACCATCGAAAGCGGTTAAATAAAAAGAAGAAAGAAGTGAGGTTGGAGGACATGCACACACACGCACATTTATTACAACATTTTCCCTCTTGACGGAGGGTCTGAATGAATACGCTAAGCTTATCTAAGCTAAGCTAACCAACTAATCTAATTAAGCTAATTAGACTAATTATTACAAACCAATGAAGAAATAGCTAAACTAAGCTACTTAATTATTACAACACTTATTTAATTAACAAATTAATCAAATTACAAATTGAAGCTAACTAACGAATAAGCATTAAGCTAAAATTTGCTCCACTCTCGTTAGAAGAAAGAAGAAAGATGCATCCTCGGTTTTAGCCTAAAAGCTCTCAGGTTTGCTCTTTAGAGGCTCTTGTTTGCAAGGTGTCTTCAAGAACCCTCTGCTGGAAACTTACCAAATCCATCTTTGGGGAGGCACCAATGGCTCGCCGCCATAAGAGCTCTTGAACCACCTCTGGACCAAAGATGGACCTCTGCGGCCAACAATACAAGGGTACGGCCATTAATGTGTTTGCTTGCAAGCCTTTGGTGTGCTATGACACCAAACCAACAGAGCACAAAACAAAGGAAAGGGAGGGTCTCCTAAGGGTATGTGTGTACCGTGCCCCTCCTTATCACCTCAAAACATCAAAGGAGTTGCATAATTGAATACATGATGGTCTAAGACCCAACTTGTACACATTCAGTAAATGCACAACAAACAAGACACTAAGACCACGGCCTTATCATGAGTGATCAAATGTAATGGAGACAAAGAGAATTGGCTCATTTTCATCACTTCAAGTATGAAATGAACCAATTCATCTTGTGTTCAATATAACATCCGATTGAACACCATGCAATGCAAACAACATGCTTATCTTGGTGTCATGGCCCGAACCCGCCCCTATAGGTTAAGGACAAAACCGGCCAGTAATCAAGAAATTACCTACGGCCTCAAACCAAACCAGACATAACTCATCAGAGTAAGGGGCCAAACGGAAGCAGATTTAAAACTTTGTCCATAGAGCTGTGCTTACATGGCATATCATAACATTCCAAATTCATACATGCTAATAACTCACGTCAAAATAAGTAATAACACAAAGCTCTGTACATATAGGATCATTAAGTCTAAGTCGGTTGAACCCAAAGTTTATATACAAAAGTGATCCAATGTTTTCGCCAATATAACAAAACCATATCAAAGAGCAAAAGAGGCGAAGACAAGTCTCGTGTGTGAGACGTTGGGCTGACTTCTCAAAACCTTGATTGTTTCTCACATATTTCACAGAAATTTGGGTTTGGACATCCCTTGGCTCACCTATACACATGAATGAGCATGAGCGAAAGCCAGTGAATAATATCAAATAAAGGAAGTACGAATGAGATTCACATATATCAGCAGGCCTTGAGCCCATTTAGTATTCTACTGTGAATTATTTAGTACATTAGGCGATTCAAGCCTAAACATATCAAGCAGTCTCGCCCACTTTGTTCTTAAGCAGCGGCCTCGAGCCTAATTCATCCATGTATATCAAGCGGCCTTTGGCGATCATTCATGTCCAACGGCCTCAAAGCCCCACTCATTGACCATTCATTCATATCCAACCTCTGCCCATTCATTGGCCATTCATTCATTCATATCCAATGACCTCTGGCCCATTCATTGGCCATTCATTCATATCCAATGGCCTCTAGCCAATTCAATTGTATCAAGCGGCCTTTGGCCCAACCATATGGCATAACAAACATTTGTCCACAATTCAAATTAACAAACTCATAGGACTTATAATAAGCAATTAGCATAGTTCAAAGTATCTTTACTAAGATATTACTCACAGTGTTCTGCCGGCGGGTTCGTCCTGGAGCTCGACCCTACACATTTTATGAACACAATGGGTCACAAATAATTCAATCCGTTCTTAATTCATACATCCCTCTTAGGCTTTTTTCTTATCCTTTTTAATTCATTTATGATACCCGATGCATGTCTAAAATTGCTTAGGAAATGAGCGAGCGAAAAATGAATCCTGAGAACACCTTTACAAAATTTTTGAAGCAGGGTCCCCGCTCGGCGTGGACTTTCCGCTCAGCGGACCCATTAGGTGCAAAAAAATCTTGGTTGCCTCATTTTTTATGCTCGGCGTGAATTGAGCCTTTCGGTGAAGGTCATACTACATGGTTCCCGCTCAGCGTTAATATCCCGGCTCGAGCGGACATCCATGTCTGGAAAAAGTTCTGGGAGCTCGCATTTCACGCTCGGCGGCGTTTTCCACCTTTCGGCGAGACATGCCAAATGCAGGTTTTCGGAAGCGCTCTTCAAGTTCAAACTTCGACCTTCAAAGGTCCAAAACTCATAATTTCGGTCCAAAACATGCAAATACATTATATAGCATATGGATGTAAGCAACATGAGGCCAATCATTCAAAATCATGGTCCAATTCTTCAAAATTAATCAACACTTCTTTGTATAATCAAGGCTCATGCATTCAAACCTTACATAAGCTCCATACCTTCAATAATCAAACATGCATGTCAAAAATATGGTGCAAATGGTGTTCATTCTCATGAAGCTCAACCAAAACCATGCTTGCATGTATGATCCAACTCACAATCTTTTATAATTGATAAGCTACATGTTAGATTATGCAACTTCATGGCAATTCATAGTTATTCTCTACATGCATGCACACATAGACTTCAATCTCAACTCAATTCATGATCTAAGTTACCATTTAATCTTCAATTCACAAAATCACAACTCAAACTCATAAGTTAAGGGTTGATTACTCACCTAGGAGCTTTAATCTTCCAAACTTACGCTTAATTCTTGAGTTGGTCTTCAAATTATTCAAGATTCAAAAATCAAAATTTCAATTTCCTTCACTCTCTCTCTCTCTAGCAAACCTCTCTCACTCTAAGGTGTAAAATCTAATTTTTGAGCTCCAAACAACAAATGAGAGTGTAATTGGCCTTTATAAGCTCCTTCTCAAACACATTTCTTTAATTTTAAATAATTGAGCACCATTTCATTAATTTAATCTATTTAATTTGATCCGAATCAATTTTTAATCAAATTTCACCGTAGGCTCTAAAAATTACGCTAATCACAATAGGCGTAGTCAATTTAGGTTTACGTGGCCGATAAAGCCTTGATTTAAACTCTAAAGCACATAATCAAGCAGATTTTCCTCATGTGAACAGATAGAAATTCAAAACCACATATATTTATATAAATGGCACTCATAATCATTTCAAACACACAATCACAATCACAATTAAGATTAATTAGCATAAAATGGACCAGGGTTATCTCACTGGGCATGTTTTACTTGGTTGATTTTGTTTACACATGTTAGATTACCAATCAATTCCTTAATCGGTTGGTCAATTGTGAAAGTCCACTAGTGGGAAAGATGACAGACATCTCATTGTTAAAGTGGCTGGCACAAGACACTATCATGTAAACAATGCATGCAAGACATGTTAGGGGCCCAAAACACTAAGGCTTGTGAAGAGCATCATACAAGAGGCATGCAATACATAGCCTATCTGACTACACCAACTTTGAATGAGCTCAATCATGCCAAAATAGAGGCCAAAACATGTTGAAATTGAAGCTCAAAGGATTAGACAAACATACATACATGTTAGGCCACAAACAAGGCACAATGCACAACCCTCAAAAGCAATGAAGGAGTGAAGTGTGTGAGATTATGACTACACTATATACACTGAAATTACATGCTAAATGGTGCCATACCATGCAAACATCACATGCATAACATGTTAAAAAGCCTCAAAACTCAAAGCTAGTCAAGGCCCTTTACACTACAACTATACTAAGCAATGCTCAAATGACCTTGACCATTCAAAATAGACCTAAGATAGGTTGAAATAGTAGCAAAAACATGCTAGATTTGCGGCATAGATGGCAAGAAAGATATGTTCATGTATTGGCTTATAAACAAGGCATAAAGGCATAACTCTCAAAGCCATAAAAGCGTGGAATATGTGAGAGTGTGACAGAGGTATATGAATTTGAAATCACTTGCTAAATGATGCTATGGCATGCAAACAACCCAAGCAAAGCATGTTAGAAGCCTTAAATCACAAAGCTAATAAAGGCCAACTCTACTATAGCTATACAAAGCAAGTCTCATATGACCCAAACCACTCAAAATAGAGTTAAAGCATGCTGGAGTATAGCCAAAATAAGCTAGAATGATGGGCTATAGTAGCATGCATATTAAGCTAGTAAACAAGATTTGCACTACAAGTGTAAGGAGCATGCAAGGAGTGGCCAAGCCAGCCACAAATAGAGCCAAAACATGTTAAAAAAGTCACAAAAACATGCTTAGATCAAGTCAAGAGATGGTAGAAAAACATGCTCAAATATGAGGCCATCAACACAAGCAAACAAGACAAGAGGAGAGGGGACCACCCCCTCCCATTTTGGACCTCAAAACCACCTTTCCACCACTGAAATTTATCTGGAATTCGATTGGTTAAAAGAGACAAAAGGAGATGGTGTCAAAAGCTTTAAAGGATGGCAAAAGCAGCAAACAAAAGAGACAAGAAGGGTGGACCACCCCCAAACTCAAAAGGAGCTTAAACCACCATTTTTAGGACTGAAAAATAGAGTTTTATTCAGTTCAAAACCAACCCAAAAACAGTTTGCAAAGGTGGCAAAACAAGTGTGGAAGACAAGCTTAAAAGGGACAAGTGCTTACCCATGAAGCTGTGACAACAAAGCAGTGCAAATCTGAGTCAAACTAGCTTTGAGAGCTCAAATAGGACCTCCAAGAACCTCGGCAACAAAGTAGAGGTGTTTGGTCTAGGGTCTCTTTGCAAGAGTGTGAAATTCTCACTTCTAAGCACAATATAGGAAAAGAGCAAGGCTTACAGAGAGAAATTGGAATTTTGCTCACAAAATTATAGAGAGAGAGAGGCTCCCAAACTTGTCCCCCAAATATATGAGATATAGCCTCCATATATAGCAAAAGAGGCCTTGGTAGAAAATATCTGAGCTAGAGCAGTGGCACAATGTGGAAGCAATTTGGAGGTAAAATATCTACAAAAAAAGCGCCTTTTTGCATTAATGGCCGACCTTTGGATCATTGTTGGCGACACTTGATCATTGTTGGCGGCATAGGACACTCTTGGACAGCATGGGGCGGCATTGGCCATCCATGGCCGGCACATGGCCAAAAATCATTTATGGTTAAAACTTCTATCTCTGGTTGGATAGAAAAAATTGCTTTTTGGGCCCGACTTCAACACAACATAACTCCTTCATCTGGACACCTTTTCAGGTCATTCTTGAGTCTAAATTGAAGCCCTGGAAGTTTTCTTTCCAATGGTGGTAGCTTCAAATCAAAATTCCAACTGTGTAAAGAGTTATGCCTGTTTGAGTGAAGACTGCTCAATTTCAATCCTACCTGGATTCATGCCGAACTTCTTCGCCAACTTGTTTTCTTCTCTCCTCTCCTCTTTTCTTCAACTCCAAACCCCCAAATAAGGTGTTTTGAAATATTTCCCAAAGAGTTCACCTCTCTTCCATTCATTTCCACTTTGTCCTTGCTCGGTTTACCAAAAAGCACGACATTTAACAAAATGCAAGCTTCGGAACATCGTAGGAACTTTTTCAAAAGCTATTTTGAAAGAGAGGGTTTTAAGGTCTCAAAATCTTTTGATCAAGATCATTTTGGTCCAAAAAGGGGTGTAAGGTTGGGACTTGACTCTCCTCTTCTTTGAAGAAATTGAACCTTTGTCTCGCGCCTTCATCAACAAGTAAGCGATCGATGCTGCCCAAGTCTTAAGGAGCGGTCAAAAATGGGGTGTCTCTGATAATGTGATTGCTTATGCCTCACGACAATTGACCACATGAAAAGAACTACCCAACTCATGACCTTGAACTTGTAGCTATGGTTTTTGCCTTTGAAAATTTTGCGTCATTATCGTATGGAGTGACTTGTGAAGTGTATCTTGATCATAAAAGTCTAAAATATTTCTTCACCCAAAAGGCTGAACATGAGACAAAGAAGATGGCTAAAGTTGATTAAAGACTATGACTTGCAAATTCTCTACCATCGAGGAAAAGCAAACATGAGGCAGCTTTGAGCTAGAAATCGATTGGGACCTTGTCATGTTTGCTTCTTGATCGAGAAATAGTTGATATCGACTTGGAAAGAATGAAATTGAGATAGTCTGCGTGAACAAGGCGGGATTCTAGCCGTTATCTCGACCAACTTTGCAATCATAGAAGAAATTAGAGAGAAACAACATGAATATGAGTTTTGAATAAAATTATTAATGAGATGGACTCAAAACCAAGGGGATTTGTGTTTGATAATAATGTGTTGAAATTCGAGAATAGACTTTGTGTGCAGATTTTTTGACTTGAGAAGCGATGTTATAGTGAAGCATACAATTCTAAATTAAGCTATGCATCAGGAGAATACAAAGATGTACCATGACTTGAAGCAATTTTGGTGGCCTAGAATGAAGAAAAGCGTTGCTAATTTTGTGGCTAGATGTTTGTATTGCCAACAAGTTAAAGTCGAACATCAATGACCCGTTGGTTTACTGCCGCCTTCAATATCAAAATGAAAATAGGAGCATATTACCATGGACTTCATTGTTGAACATCTCGCTCTTCTCGAGGTATAGATTTTATTTGGGTAATTGTTGATCGTTTGACTAAGTCCGCACATTTCTTACTGTTAAAACTTTTATAATGCGGATAAGTTAGCTAACATGTAAGTGAATGAGATTATGAGATTACGGTGTGCGGAGTCTATTTTATATGACAAAGATCCTAAGTTCACTTCAAGATGCGAGAGTTCTGATAAGCTTTGGGAGCCGAGTTGTGATTAAAAAGTGCATATCACCCACAAGCAGATGATCAATCGAAAGAACAATCTGAGGACTCTAGAAGATATGCTTAGAATGTGTGCCCTAGATTTCCTAGGTAATTGGGAAACCTACTTACCATTGGTCGAGTTTGTGTATAACAACAGCTATCACTCAAGTATTGGGATGGCTCCGTATGAAGCTCTATACGGTAGAAAATGCTGTTCACCGATCTGTTGGGCCGAGGTAGGTGATAGACCCTTGTTGGGCCTAGAACTTGTGCAAGAAACCACTGAAAATATGAAATTGATTCAGCAACGATTAAAAATTGCACAAAGTCGCCAAAAGAGTTATGTGGATATCCGAAGGCGAGATAGAGAATTCAAAGTTGGGGATCACGTGTTCATAAAAAGTGACTCCAATGAAAGGCTAGATACGGTTTGGTGTAAAGGGCAAGCTTCGCTCTAAGATATGTTGGGCTATATGAAATTCTTGAGAAGATTAATCGGTGATGTATCGGGTAGCCTTACCTTGATCATGGAACATATACACAATGTTTTTCATGTTTTGATGTGGGACTATCTCTGAGACCCACTTCATGTGATTGAGTTGATTCATCTGCTTCTAAAAGATGACTACACATATAAAGAAAGGCCAATTCATATTGTAAATCGCAGAAACAAGAGATTGAAAAACAAAGAAATAGCATTAGTGAAGGTTGATTGGCAAAACCATAGAGGGACTTATCGACTTGGGAGACCAAAGAAGATATGATGAAGAGATATCCAAACTTATTCCTTTGGATTCGATATTCTACCAAAATGAAAGTAATTGAGTTTGGAGAACCAAACTTTTAAGGAGGAAGACTATAATAACCTAGATCCATGATTAACTAATAAACCATGATTAAGGATGCCTAATAAGTAATTAAGTTGGAATTTTGCATTAATTGCATGTATGATATGCCATATGAGATTCTATCGGTTTTGCATAGGCATATCTGTTGTGTTTACGATACATCTTGTGAATTGAAGGCCTTATCGGCATCCGATTACGAAATTGACTTAATTTACGTGTTAATTAGAATTTTAGAATTTTATAGTGGGTTTAATAGAAATTAGATTGAACGAAATAATTAGACTAAATGCTCATTTGTTTAGTGGTAAGCTTAATTAATTAAGTTTCTTAATGAAGCCTATAAAAGGCTCATACACCTCTTGAATCACCTTCCTTCATCATTTTTGAGCTCAACCTAACGAGAGACAGAGAGAGAGCTAGAGATTGAGATCAATGAGGAAAATGAAGGAATTAGCTTGGATTTAGCTAGAAATTGAGGAATTGACTTGAAGGCTCAAAGACATAGCAATGTAGAACTCAAATAAGGATCTTAGGTGAGTAATTGATTAGAATCTTTGTATTCAAGACATAAGTGGTTTAACTTAAGAGGGTTAAGTGTTTAAGTTTGAGAATTAAGATTAAGTAGATGAATTCATACATGTAAGCATATATCATAGCATTTTGAGTTTGAATTTCAAACAAATCCTACATGCATGTGTCTATCTTGACTTTGTTTGAGAATTCATCACATTTCTTACCATTTGACTTTAATTGATCATGTTTTGAAAAGTTTAAGCTCATAACAATTTATGCATGTTTTGTTCACATCACATTTTAAGTTTCAAGTTGAATTTTGAGCAATGGGCAAGCTTTTGGGCCTTGATTTTTGTGAAATGATTTTTGAACTCACCATGTTTTATTAGTTTATAAGTGTTTCCTCAAGTTTTTGCCCAAAAGACCATGATTTGCGACGTTGAATTTGAATTTTGAACTTGGAAAAGCAATTTGGAAATTCTAGATTCTCACGCGAGCAATAGATCTGAGCTTGAGTGACCACTACGTGTTTTGAACCTCAGTTCGGCGACCAAAAGTTGGCTCGGCGTAAATTACATGCTCGAAGTTGGCACATTTTGTAGACCGCTCGGCGACAAGAGTTGCGCTCGAGCAAAGACCTTAGTCTCGCGCTCGGCGACCATCGGCGTCGTCAAAAAAAATCAAACAACGATGCTTTTTAGATTTTTCGAGCGCTCGAGCGAAGGAAGTTGCACTCGGCGAGCCCTCACATTTTTGACCTACGCTCGGCGAAAGAAGTTGTGCTCGGCGAGGCCCTGTTTTCAACATAATTGACTAAGTGTTTCAAAAGTGCATTTTGGCATCCTCATCGCATCTTAGGCATTCATAAGCCATGATTAACACACAATAATGAGGGTAAGACTTAGAAACACACTAAGAATGAAACACAATGATAATGAATCCGTATGTTTTAATGTGTACATATTATGTGTTATTTGTAAGTCACATAGTAAGCTATATGATCTGTCGCTTCATCTTCTCCAATTGGAGCCATCTATGAATAATAACTTTGTAAAAGCTTTGTTCAATTTATAAGTATTTTATGAATAATATAAGATGATCTGTTTTACGAAATATTACTTTACGTATGAATGAATGGTTGTCAATGTTTGAAATGTACTTTCGTGGCATCATTAACCGAGATAACATTTGTGATCTGTTACATTATGTCCCAATTATGGGCTAACTATCGTCTCATGAGCCATTGTTATGGATCCTTTTATATCGTCCCATTTATGGGCCAAATGCGTCTCATAAGTCAATTGTCACCGTTCCGCACGTGAGTCAATACCTTCCATTTACGCTAGTGCTAATGGATGTACCACATATAATTAACTGCAAATTCTGATTATGAGTATGATTCTGAATCTATTTCTGATATGAGCTTTGATTTCTGAACATGATTATGAATTTCGTTTTGGTAACTATTATGGACAACATACATTAAACCCTTTACTCTAATATTATTCAATAAGCTTCTGCTCACTATTTATATTATGTATGTAGGTGAAAGCGGTAGCGTAACTCGAACCTAAGTTCTTTGCCTAGAGAGTTTTGTTTTGTTTTGTCGGCCGACCCTTTGTGCCTCGAGGAGGTTCGGTTTGTGAAGTCAAGTTTTGTGAATCACGTAAAAGATGTTTTGTTTTGTTCTTGTCTATCTATACTTTGAAATGAGTCCCTATGACACTATCATGTCATGCGGTAATACATGGCGTATGGAAGTTTGACATTATATATATATATATATAAGCTTTAAATATTTTTGTCTCATGTATGTCTACAACTCTATGGACTATGTATGTTTCTCTATTTGCTAGCTAGCCCTATATTTCATGATATTGGAGGAGGCCTTTGGTAATCAAGGATTACTAGCCCATTCTTGACCTTAAACCTAAAGAGGCGGGTTTGAATTAAATGACCCTATGGTCTGCGATTTTCTTTACACTACAATCTTCTCTTTTGTCTCTTCCTTCCCTCTCTCTCTCTCTCTCTTTGAGTACTAACTTGACCATCGGAGGGGTTTTCTAGTAACACACCCGCCGAGTAGCTCACTATCGTACTTGTAGGTCGTGCAACATCGTTTGGAGTAAAACGAGGCTTAGCGAAAATGCAGAGTAATGAATATTTGCTCCCAGACAGTGTCCATTTTCTTCACAACAATCCATTTTCACCAAAACCCTTCCCATGAACCTTGTTATACACCATGCAGTTCCCAAACAAGTCGTTGTCTAACCCTAAAAGCTTTCTCATATCCAAACATATTGACATGTTTGTTAAGCCATTCTTTTCTTTTTGTTTTGTTTACAATAACCCTTGAAAAAGCTTCGACTAGAACCTCAAAGGGGCATTAAGGTTTTAGCCATGGCCATGCAAAGATTGCACCATTTCTTGAGTAAATGAGAATGTTCTGGTTTTATGTTGCGTACGATTTTGATAGGAATTGGCTTCTTTAGAGATGATTTGTAGTGATGCGACTAAGGTGGTGTAAGGCTTACGGTTGATTTTCTTGTTGATAGGTCTTCGCGGTGGCAATGGGTAGAAGAGAGGATGAGCATTTGCCACCTAGGGTTATGTCATTGAGCCTTGATGAACATAACGGTAAGTGGGATCGATTAGGAGGTGGGTGCAGCTCAGGCCAACTGCTAGACCACCACCTTCAAATTCTATGAGTTGCAATGGGAAGAATCTCATAAAATCCATGGAAGGATTTTATTTTATTTTTTAATGGAAAGAAGAGATTTGTTTGTCATATAAGAATCAATACATTCAGTAAAAAAATGAACGACAAACAAACATTAGACATTAGTAAAATTGCAAAAAATAAGACTTGGGCAAGTTGAATCTACATGCAATTCTAGAAATTTTACCACACACATTGCATGACAATGTAATATATAATTTAATTTAAAAACATAGTTGTGAATAAATATGGATTCACTAAATTTAAAATTACACATAATGGAACATACAATACACATAAATGGATAAGATTTTACTGTTTTTGAAAAATTTTATCCATTCATATAAATTTTGTAATTGATTTTTATGTTTTATGGACTTTCACTATGAAGTTTCAACTTTAGCAGAAATTGAAAAAAATCTTAGCCATTCAACAAAGAATGGAAGGTCTCTATGGAAAAAAGGATGAGGTGATTCATTTTCTCACTACAAAACAAATGAAAGAGTGAATAGTAATTTTTGAGGTTGGCACAATCTTAATTTTTTAAATTTTGGATAGACTATTAGAATTTCTCCAACTTTAACAAATTTAAGAAAAATTTTAAACACATAGAATTCAATCACAAAATGAGACAAAATCTACAAAAATTTACCTGAATGTAAAAGGTAAACCAAAAATAAGGCTTGTGATACATGTCCTCCCAATGAACAAGCTTAAGTTCCTTCTCTCTATCCACCCTCCCCAACTACCCTTCCAAGCTTCCCTTAATCCTAGCCTCCACCATTCTCACTCCAACATCGTTACACTTCACCATCCATTTCCCCTCGTCATTCTTCAGCAATCGGCCGGTCACCATACGAAAACTACGAAGCATTTTAGAGAGAGATTCTCTGAGCTTCTTTGTTAACTCTCCAACTTCCCTCTCTTTTGGATCCCCATAATAGTACACCATTCAGATGTGGTTGCGGTCCATCACCGATCTAGGACCGATAGGTTGTAGAATTTCCCGGGTTGTACTACCTTGGTGCTGACCACGGTTCGTTTGAATACTATGAGGCATAGGTACTTCAATAAACGTGTCGTACTCGTACCGGGTACTTACCAGTGTATGGTATTTCGTATGGTACTTCTACATACGTACCGGGTACATGAAACACGTACCTAAGTTTTTTCTTCTTAATTTTTGGTGTATCCAGACGTACCTAATATATACTCAAGCCATACCATACCTCAGTTGAAACAATATTTTTTTCTATTACAGAAATAAAACTCCTTTCACTAGATTTCTTTTTTATTTTTTGTTTTATACTTAGCATGATTTTAAAATTAAACTATGGTTTGTAAGTTATTTAATATATTGATATTTAATTTTGATTTATACCTTTATTTTTGACATTAAATGTTAATTGTAGGTTGAAACTTAACAAATTAAATCATTTAATTAATTTTTGCGTTATTCTAAATTAAAAATAAATATTTTTTTACAAGTGTACCAAGCAGTACCCGTACTCTATTTTTTTTTTTTTAATTTTACCATATTGACGTACCCATATTGTACTAGTATCAGTACTCGTACCCATACCTATGCTTCATAATAGGGATGGCAATTTTAACTCGACTCGACGAGGATCCAGCCCCCCTATTCTGATTATAACGGTTTTTTCCCGAAAAATACCCCCAACGATCCGGAGATGGTATTCTAAAATGCATCCCCGATAATGTTGGGACCGGGGACGGTGATACGTTCCCCAGCCCCGACCTGTCCTCGTTTCCCCTAACTGAAATTACTATTATACCTGTATATATAAACTAAAACCTAACATAACACAACCTTACACACACAGAGCCTCATCGTCTCTGTCTCTCGCCTCTCTCTCTCTCTCTCTCTCTAAAACCCTCACATCACGCCGATCTTCCTCCCTCCAATCTCCCTCATTCCTTCCTAAAATGAGGTTGGTTTTGGCTTTCATAATCCTAGTTTTATTATAGCCTCTATTTACTCTCTCTCTCTCTCTCTCTCTCTCTCTCATGTGCAGAAGCCACAATCCAGAGACCAATGTAGATCCCAAATCAAGTTTCACCAATGCAAAATAGTGAGACCGGTACAAATCTGAAAAAAGCAAGCGCCCATCCATGTCACCACCGTGGGGTGTGGTCTTGCCTTAAGCTCGTTGTTGATTGTAACATCTCCTTAAGCTTTCATCTTTGGATCTCTTTGTGAAATTTGAAGATCTCTTTGTATAAATACATATAATATTTATAAATCCACACACAATCAATCAGTTCAAACTTTCTCTTCTATAGATCTATTTTTGTTTTTTTTTTGGTTGTTGTTGATATCCATTATCCTTTGTTCATTATTTTATTCAATTAAAAGATTTCATTTTTTTATTACTGTTTTATTCTTTCTTCATCATTGAGTAGGTTGGGTTTGGGGGAGTATTAATTTTTGATAGTATATGGAAAATGGGGTTGGCTTTGCAACTGGTTTGTTTTGTAGTAAGAATGTTCACCATTGTAGTTGCTTTGGTTGTTCAAGGATCTGTAGGTGATTGATTCTTTGATTTCCATTGTTTTTTTTTTTTGGTTGCCGGGGAATTTTCGGGGTCGGGGAAACTCGATCCCCGTTAGGAGGCGGAGGCGGAGGCGGTGATAGGTTCTCCGTCAAGGATCTGGGTCGGGAACAGGGAAATTTTCACCATTGGGGATCAGGGACGGGAAGTGTGATCCTCGGCCCCACCCTAGTCCATTGCCATCCCTACTTCATAGTTTGCATATGAATGTGATTTCATGATCTACCATTGCTAGGTAGGAATGGCAGGCGAGGCGATGATGGCACTCCCCGTCCCCAATCCTCGACAGTAAAAAAAGTTCCCGTCCCCGTCCCCTAACGGGGATCGGGTTTCCCCGACCTCGAAAAATCCCCGACAAATATGTTTAACACACACATAAACACAAGAACAAAAAAAAAAATTAATTTGTATGTATAATGCACGACAGATTTGTTCAACACACACACACAACAGATATAATATTGTTTATTAACAACAATAGATATAATATATCTAACAACTTGAAAAGGAAAAAAAAAATGTTCATCAATCAACAACAGATATATATATATATATATATATAGGGGCTTCATGATCTGTCCGTTGATCAAGACATCGATCGGACCACGATTTGTTCAGATCAGTGGCTTCACGGTCCTGGTCATAGTCCTGGCTTTATGGTCCGCAGTCTGGTCACAGTCACAGTCCTAGTCTTGTTTAGATTAGTAACAATGAGGGCTTACGTCTGTTCAAATCGGTGGTGGTAGTGGATCTGGATGATGTTGATAATGATAAGAAGTGAGAGATGAGAGAGATCTAAGTGAGTAAGTGAGAGAGAGAAGCGATAAGACTCAAAAAGATCCCGAGTTAGTGAGTGAGGGAGAGAAAGATGAGAGCGTGGAGGCGAAGGCTGAGACATCGCGTGAGATTGAGAGAGAGAGAGAAGTGAAAGTGAGATGAGGTTTGGTTTATATATATATAAAAGGGTAAAATAGTAATTTTACTTGGGATAAGCGAGCGGAGAGGGGACAAGACCGGGCAGATAGAGTGCGTTTGGGATACATATTCCGTCCCTAACCTGAAACTGATCGGGAATTGATTTTTGAATACCATCCCCGTCTCCATTGGGGACATTTTTCAGAAAAAAAAATTACTTAAATCGGGGTCGAGAGATCGGGTCCCCGTCAGGTTGGGTTCAAATTGCCATCCCTATTGTTGGGGTTTAGAGAAACACTGTAGCTTTTAGCTGTTGTTTGTGTTCAATTTATATATAGATGGGTCTCTGCTTGTGTTTTTTGGAACCAATGGATGATGAAAACTAGTTCCAAGTGACCAGGTTTTCATGGATAACAGAAAAAAGCAACCCTTGTTTGGCGGGGAAATAAGGTTTGCATGACTCCTCAGATGGTTTAGATGTAATTTTGCAATTTTTGCTTTGTTGATACAAAAAAAAAAAAAAAAGCAAAGCAACGTCTGTCTCTCAATGGGGCCTGCTAGGTTATCAATGTAAAAATTTATTTTGGTCATATCATTACAAAAAAATTAAGGTTTTAAAAATTAAAATTTAGAAATAAAATTATATTTTAAGGATAAAATATTTTTATTATGAAAAGTGCCATTATATTTTTACAAAAATTGAACATTAGTGATGAATTATTATCTTTTTGGACCAATTTTTTTGTCTAAAAAAATAAAATATTTTGAAATCAAATTATTTTGTCCTAAAAGTCTCTTTATTAGTGACATTTTCAAAATTTTATTGCTAAAAGTCTTATTTTTTAATTTTAGAAACAATCATTTATAGCGATCCTCACAATGATAGAAATTGATCCTAAATATCTTTTGTAACAAAATTTTCACATTTAGAGATTAGAAAATTTAATCTCTAAAATTCTTATATATTATAATGTATACTTATGATAAATGATTAAATTATAGCTGCCTTAAAAAATAGACACGGTATTCTCAAATCAGATTTATTATTTAACAACGATTATTTACTTTTTAAAAGGCAAAATCCTATTTATCCCTTGTGGTTTAAGTTAGTTGCACTTTACTTCTTATCGTGTGGAAATAATTACTTACCCCTCCTATAATTTTGGACTAAACTACTATCATTAGCTATTCCATTGGATTTGATAAATTTTCAAATGCAAGCGCCTTTGACACCAAGGGAATCATGTTCCCTCCAAAACTAGCTGCATAAAAAGACATAAATTTATATGTTTCTATATAGTGAAATTTTTTTAATATGTTATTTAAAATAAAATAAAATAAAATAAAAATATAATTAAGGATTGATATAAAATATAATTAAAATTGATTTTAGCAAATAAAATTTGAGTAAGAATTGATTTGAATACCACCTCGTGAGATTATTAGTCCCCTCGCTAGTATTTATAATCCCATGATCATTTCTCTAAACAAACGTGATTTTTGTGAATCACACATCACTACTAATCCAATCACATTCCCTACAATCCAAAACAAACAGAGCCTAATATTTTACATGACTTTCTCAGATAAACCATTCAAATTATAAAAAGTAGACTCTTCCCAAAAGGGCACGCATCCAGGGGATGGGAGATAGCTAGTGAGTGACTCATGGGATTCGATCTGGAACAACCGAGCATGACTTGATTCAAAAGTTGGGTGGTTTTATCACTGCTCCTAGCCATTGTTCTACCCATTTGGGCTTTTCTTTACGTGATATATTCAAGGTTGCTTCCAACCATATGCAGAAAGCAGAATTCTCTTTAATTATCTTTTGGAAAAGCAATTCTTCAATTTTTTCCCTTTGGGATGTAAGAGAACCAGTCAAGTCTCCTCCAGTTGAAAGACAAAGAATTATTCCAGGAAGGAGTTGGTTCCAAATCCAACTTTACAAAAATATATGAAACAAAATGACAAAAAGAAGTCCATAAATGAAAAATAAATATCAATTGAGTTGCTAGATTTTCTTTTCTATTTTTTTTTTTTTTAGTAGAGGAATGAAGGGTTTGACTTGCAATTTTAAAACATGAAATACTGCAATTAATTCCACTCGTGTGCCTGATCATATGATTAGAAAGTGTTGCTCCATTTTCAAATTTTCACTACTTAAGATACGATTTCTGGTTATCAATAAATAAATAAAGAGGAAATATATATATATATATATATATATTCACATTAATTAATTTTGTTACAAACAAATTTAACCTTTTGAAGGGATTGTTGCTGCAATCAATTGTTCAACTCCTTTGATAAAAGAACAGGAGCTCTAACCATTTCAAGATGAAAGTTGATCAGGAAATGTTTGGGTAGTTTCGAATTCTCAAAAAAGGAGAAAAAAAAGGAGAAAAAAAAAAAAGAAGGTAAAAGAGGAGTATATATGTACTATGTAATGAGTGAGAATCAAGTAACTAAGCCTTTGTTTAGGAATAACTTTTTTAATTTGATTTTTTGATTTTTTAATTATTTTGATTTGATTAAAAAAGTTCTGTTTAAGAATAATTTTTGATTTTTTTTATAATTTTATGAAAGAAAAAATAAAATAATTTTAATTTTATTTTTAATATAATATAATATTTTATCTTATTAATTTTTTAATTTATTTTATCTTTTAGTAAGCTAACTTAATCCCAATCTTCTTCCTAAAAAGATAAACAACTAATGGTTGCCCAATGAGAGTGAGAGACATCGGAATTATCATGAAACAAGAAAAGCAAGAATGTGAGGATTAAAGCAAGAGGGACGACCGACCACTGCTCTTTTTGTCAGTCGTTTATTTTTTTCAGAGGAAAGACTAGTTTCGCTTTCAAGAATACTCTACAATAAAATTTAGAAAAATGATTTACTTTATCATTAATTATAATAAATTTTATTTTTATAAATAATTTTTTTTAAAAAAAAGATAAGTGAAATGTAAATGAAATATAATTACATATTATATATTTTTAAAAATTTCTATCAATCTATGATTCAACGCAGCTTTAGGTTGTATTTGGTTAAATGGATTTGGAAATGAAAGAAAAAAATATATGTGAAATGAAGTTATACTTTATCATTAATTACAATAAATTTTATTTTCATAAACAATTTAAGAAAAAAATATATGAAATATAATTATATATATATATATATATATATATTTATATTTATATTTATAATTATAATTCCTACCCAATTTTATGATTCAACCGTAGCCTTAGGTCGTGTTTGATTTGTGAATTTAGAAAAAAAAAAATATATGTGAAATATAAATATATTTTTATTTATATTTTACCTATCTTTTTTATTTTTATTTTTATTTTTAAATCTCTATTAAAATTTAAGAAATAAACAGTGTAAGTTCTTTTTTAGGACACGTCTTTCTATAAGTAAGGCGAGAATCACTCAATCTTGCTTGCACTTTGCACACACACTCACAGATCACCCACCCCCAAAGTTTGTATAATGAAATGGGAGCTAAACTCACTTCATTTGAGAATAGGTCCAGTGTGGAAATGGAAATTAGAGCTTTAATTCTTCCAACTAGGCCAGACCATTATGTTAGTATAGCAAAAATTAAACCAGGAGAAACAAAGGAATTAGTTACCAAATCGTTATGTTACGACGATATTGATCCTGAAAACCCTACACTCATGATGATTTATATTGAGTCAAAATTCATATTTTTACAACAAATGGATGTGATTAACTATGCCAAAATTATCTGCGACATAAATGAAGATGGAGTGCTTAATATTAGATACATCAAAGTAAAACTCGCTAGCCTTCGCAGGATCAGGGACTCTCTCTCTCACATGCGCATGCATCTTATATACAAACAATTTTGTGTTATTCATACTAATGATTTTTTATTTCTTTTGATTTGTTTCCTAGGGGCTTTAGCTTCTGCCTGGGAAGGGACTAGTAATCCTGGTATGTACATTATTTTTTTTTTTCCATTGTTAATTTCATTTAATATGTTGTGATTCTGAGATTTGTTGTTTAATTAGGAGATTTTATCATCGTTCCTTTAATATTTTGATAAAAAATTTTGTTAAAAGCCGTTGTTTTAGGCATCAACTTCTCTCCTAATTATGGATCAGAGAGATCTAATCTAGCCAGTAGATTTGTTACGGGTTATATGATAATCTAAGTCGTTCAACATATATGTCATTGTGGAGATCATTTATGAAATAAAAAAAAAAAATAGATTTTATTTGATAATCGTAGCAACAAGATTTCATCATACTTGTCATTAAAAAAAATATATATTGTATATTTTTAAAATCATTTTTGTTGTTCATTTTTTTAATATAAATATGATGAAATCATATAATTGCGATTATTAGATATTATTTTTTTTTTCATAAACAATCTATATACAATTGCCAATACAATAAACGATTTTGATCATCAAAGTGGAACATAGGTGTCCCACGGGCCGGACTAGACCCCTCTGGTCCATACCAGAGCTAAAGAGGAACAATGTATCTTCACATTTCTATCTTCATCTTTCTATTATCCATATGATTATAGAAGGCAATGAATGATTATTAACAGTTAGAGTTTTCTTTGTTAAAAAACTTGGAAAAAAAAAAAAACACACCAAGCAGAATGATGCAGCAGAGGTAATTTAAAAACACAAACAACCACATTATCCTATATGGAAATTTTATACAAAAATTATGTTCGCATAAACTTACTTAAGAAAATATAATCCATAATTTTATATACTTTTCCTTCATGTTCTTCTTTTTTTTTTTTTTTTTTTTTTTTTACAGAATGCAATTAATTGCATTGAAGATTGAGGCGAATCACATAAATTTACGTTGTTCTATTTTTCTTCCTATCGCAACTCCTTCAATAGCCCATTTGAGGGGTTTCGGCTATGGCGGTGGCTGGTGGTGTGTACTGAACCTTCATTGGAATGGACTTTTTTAATATGATGTTTTGATTATTTGTTTATTTTAATCTGGTTAAAAAGTTATGTTTTAGTTAAATTTTAGTTGATTTGATGATTGTAAAAAAAAATGATTATGATTTAAATGTGACATTTTATTTTATTAATTATTTTAATTTTTTTTTTTAACTAAAAAAGTTGCATCAAAAAAGTGGCTGGTGGTGTGTACTGAACCCTTATTTGGAATGAACTTTTTAGCATGATATTTGATTATTTGTTTATTTTAATTTGGTTAAAAGTTGTGTTTTAGCTAATTTTTAGTTGATTTGATGATTATAAAAAAAAAAATTAATAATTATAATTTAAATGTGATATTTTATTTTATTAATTATTTATATTTTTTTTTAACTAAAAAAGTTGCATCAAAACAGACTTGAGATGATTAGTTGTGTGTATTGAGAAATTAGATTTTAGGGTCATATCAAAAGAATAACAAAAATGATTTAGACCTCTAAAAGTAGACTTTTAATAGAGTATTAATTTGCTTTTTTCTTTTTTATTTTTTATCTTTTATTTTATTGTGTTTTTTTTTTTTTTTTTTTTTAATGGATGGACAGCTCTAATAAGCTGCACTGATAAATTCTAATTAGAACTCTACCGCTTAACTGAAAGAATAATTTTGAGGGAGGTATAGAATTGTAATAGACAAAAATTAAAAAGTGTTAAAATAGACTTTACCAAACAATATATAATGATATAACACCATAAACCCTAGATCTAGAGAAGGGAAGAAGAGCCGCCGCGAAAGAGAAGAGAAGAGCTTGAATCTGCTAAAGTCGGTCTTGATGTCCTGCCGAAGCTCCTTCGATCTTCAATCTCCATCGTTTTCTGTCGCGGATAATTTTGGCACAGTTGTGTCCTGAGAAAATTGAGGGGAAAAAAAGAAAGAAAGAAATAACTAGCCATCTTTTTTCTCGGCAACCAAGCGGAAAAGATTGATTTTTGGAGTACAGTGCCAAATCATTCGCGACGGAAACTAATGGAGAAATGGAGATCAGAGGCGTTGTAGGCAAATATGGATGACTTCAGCAGGATCATTCTCTCTATCTCTCTCTCTCTAACTTTTTCATTGGAGATATAGACGTATCAGGTAATTTCTGGCTAGTCTAATTTGTATATGATGCTCATCTAATTTATTTTTATTTTTCTTCTATTTCAGTACTTAAATATATTTAAAATTTTCTGCCTTAGCGTTTTATATTATTGGGCAAATTACAAACACCCCTTGAGGTTTGATAAAAATATAGATTCCCCCTGAGGTTTGAGAAATTACAAATTGCTCCCTGAGAGTCAAATTTTCATAACAAATTAGAAAAAATTAGGGGAGAATCTGTATGAAAATAAAAACCTCAGGGGGCAATTTGTTATGGAAATATAAACCTCAGGGGGTGGGATGTAATTTCTCAAACCTCAAGGGGAATGTGTATTTTCGCCAAACCTCGAGGGGTGTTTGTAATTTACCCTATATTATATGTGTGTGTGTTGTGAATGCATCTGTGTGTGTTGTTTCTCTTCCAAATCTTAAATGAGATAAAATGGGAGACTGGCTCTAGTTGAACCAAAGGTTGTGCCATCATTGGGGACAAGCAATGCAATTGACAAAAGACATTTTGCCAGGAAATTTGTTTGTGGGATCCAGAGAGTGTGTTATTGCCCTTTTTGTGGTAGATAGCAATACCAGGAAATTTCCTTTTGTCTCTTCATTAGAAGGTAATGATGGCATTATCAGATGAAGAGACAATATACTTAGCATCTTTGTCTACCACAAAGAAGGAAGCAACAGGCTCACTGTTCAATTTGGTTACTGAAAATCTAGGGAAAAGAGAAAGTTTCATACATGTCTCTTTATATCATGGATTAAGATGAAGATTGCGGCACGAGTTGAAGGACAACTGATCAGAGGCGTTTTAATAGACAACCAGAATCGTCCTCTTCTCTTTCTTTATTCGTATATTTTTTCCATTGAAGATTTTCGCGTGCTTTTATGATGCTATTAGTTGGTAATACAATTGTTATGCTCCTTCTAGGTTAAAAGCATTGCTGTGTGAAGTATGTAGATCTTTGTTTTCCATTTACATTTCTGTCGAGTTAGCGAGTAACTAGCAGTTGGCACACCCATACCTGCAAATTAAATAAATAAAATTTTTAACATATAATTGTACTAAAAGTTTTTCTATCAAATTTGTGGTATTGAGTTCAAATCTCCATCCATTCTCTTCTCTAGTGTTTTTTTTTTTTTTTTGGATAAATAGCTTTACACTTAACATAAAGAAAAATAAAATTTTAAGAAACCAATAATGCTTATATATACATATATATATATAGTAGTATAGAAGATATTCAAAAAAAAAATTTTATTAATTATTGAATTTGAATTTTGAAGCTCTATTTGATTTTATATCCATGGATATATTGCCCCGCTGCTGGATCAGTTGCTTTGGCAATAGGGTCAGTCACCAAAGTTACACATTTCTTACCGTTTGTGTTTGATTATGGAATTTTAAGAGAGAGTCTTCGTTGGGCAAGTGGTTATTTTAGTCAAAAAGTTAAGTCATTAAAAAAATCAAAAAGTTAATAACTTATATAAAAAAGTTAAAGATTTTTTTTCTCTCGAATTTTTTACATCTTTTAAGTAAAAAGTCAAAAAATCATTCCAAATTTACTAATTTTTTTTAGCTCATATTTTAGTCAAATAATTAAAAAATTATTACATTAACCTGTTCTCAAATGAGGCCTAAAGAAAAAGAGAAAAGAGAAATGTTTTAGACCACTAATTAGTGGTGGCACTAATGATGTGACAGTGGATCTCACCCATTGCCATAGTGTGTTTGTGTCTTGTTTTGTTTTGTTTTGTTTTATTTTGTTTTTTCAATTGTCACTTCATTAATGGTGGAATTAGTGATGATAAATTAATGATCTATATAGTATTGCTCAAAAGAAAAATATGTGTAAAATTTAAGTTTATTTTATTTATTTTTTTCATTTTTTTTTTAAATTTCTCTTTAAATTCTCCAATTAAATACAGCATAACTGTTTATATCCACGGGATTCCAAAATTGCGTCTCTGGTAGATGTTCTTTGAACTTGGTTGGTGTGTCTGCAGCAATTGATTGCCTCTAATGCACTCTATTTAGGATTTTGACCCTTACATTTTTAGACTATAGGCGGACTCTTAGGTGTGTTTGATTGGGGTAAGGGAGGATTATTTACTATGTAATTCGGAGGAAGTATTTAATTTATTGTTTATTTTTTTTTTAGTTCGTGGGACATAGAGTCTGGCCGAACTTCTTATCTCCCATATGGGGGACTATTGTGTTCTAGGAGAATGTGGAACAATTTTGGGGGGACAATCCACTATTGAGATTAGGTGGTAAAATGATCATTTTAACCCACTACTATTTAATTATGTATTATATTTAGTAAAATTCAATAAAATTTAAATGTCTCAATTTAAAAATAAAATAATTTTATTTAACTTTTTATTGATGTTTTATTTATTTAATTTTTTTAAAATAATTTTTTATAGATATTTTGTTGATGTTTTATTTTAAAATTTTGTTTATATTTTATTTAATTTCATTATTTAAATTTTAATAGATGTTTTATTTAATTTCGTTGCTTAATTATTATTATTTTTAATAACAAATTTATTTAAAATTTTAATTAAAAAATAACATATATTTTTATTGATATTTTATTTATTTAATTTTTAAAAAATAAATTTATTTAATTGTGTAAAAAATAAAATAAAATAAAATAAATTTTTATTTAATCTAGATAAAAATAATTAAAATATTAAAGATATGTTTAATATTGCTATTATTTAATAAGCTATTGAAAAACGGCAAAATAATTTTTTGGTCATTTATCCTATCCAGTTCGTCCAATCAAACGTTGGATTCACTAAAAATAATTCTTTCCAGACATCTAATCCCATGAAAAAACAAACACAGGATATATATCTAATCCAACCAAATAGTCCGAGGGATTCACAGTCTCATGACTCAAATCCGATGATTCTAATAACTCCTTATCCAGTCCGTCTAATCAAACACACCCTTAGAGTACGTTTGGAATGTAGGTTAATTTTTTGACTTTTTAATTATTTTAATTTGAGGTTAAAAAGTCTCGTTTGTGATTTATTTTTTGACTTTTTTAACTTTTATGAGAGAAAAAATGAAATAATTATGATTTAAATGTGACATTTTATGTTATTGATTTTTTAACTTATTTTGTGATTAAAATAATTAAAAAATCAAAAGTTTAACATGTCAAGCGAAGGCTTATAGGGTTTTCCATAATTTAAAAAATAAATATAGAATTTGTGATCAAAAGTTGAGTTTTTTTTTTTTGTCTTACAGAAATGTTACTTTCATAAATAACTATTAACATTTACCTAAATATATTACAAACTTTATAAAAAAATAAAAAAATGAACAAAATAATCCAAACTAAAGTATTAAAAATTGATAAAATTATAACAAAATATTACTTGAACGTTACCATTAGTATATTTTAACTAAAAATTGTTGATTGAAAATAATATTCAATTAACTTTAAATTTAAAAAGATTCTTTTTGCATAAATAATTGTAACTAGGATGATTAATTGTATTATTAAAAATATTTGGTAGTTAATTTTCATAGTGCAGAATGTCTCGAATGTTTCAAAACAATGCCAATTTGGGAATAAAAGCAACGTCGTTTTGATATATTAGAGTCATTCGAGCCAAACAAATTGAGTATGAAACATTTTTCTTGTATTATATACACAATTCATACATTAAGCTTTGGTTGACATTGACTAATATAGTCAACTTTTTACGTGTTGGAATTATTTAGCCTCATTTGGTTTGGATTTTTTAGTTTTTTTTAAAGAAAAAGTGTAATGATTATAAGTTAAATGTGATATTTTGTCTTATTAATTTATTTAATCTATTTTGACATTTTATACTTTTTTTTTAGTCCCAAAATAATATCCAGGACTTAAAAAATAACCCTCCATTAATTTTAATCACGCATAATATTAACGGGCTTTTTAATTTATTTTTTTTAGCAGAAACAATTAATTTAAATAATTTATCACATCAACCTCTTTTGATTTTAAATTTTAACCATGTTTTATAAGCTTTTTACTAGGGCTTTTCAAATTCAAATGATTTTTCTTTTTATATAAGTAGGGGTTGTTTGGAGTGTCTTAAATAAGTGTATTTTTTGTCTTTTTGGACTAAAAAATAAATGTTGAAAATATAGATGTTTGGGTTAATTTTTTGACTTTTTATGAAAAAATATGTAATAAAAAATTGTAAAAATTGATTTGTAGGAAAAAATTTGACTTGAGAGTTGTGCAGTCGTAATTATTGACTTTTGGTGAATAGTGTTATCTTTTTAACTTTTTGACTATATGTCAAACTTGACCTAAATTAGTATAATAACTTTAAAAAAAAATCCAATGTTTACTCATTTTCGGATCCCAAAGCGGTACCCGCTTTAGTTGACTCAAATGATTTATCAACCGGGAGTAGCGGTATATCGACTCGTCTAAGTCGATCGAAATGAATTCATCTGTCGTATTTTAGACAGATGTGTGGTGATAAATAGGTAGTTATAGATTGATTTTTTTTAATCTATTTAGTTTTTGATGGATGACGGATTTGATAAATAGATAGTTGTGGATTGATTTTTTTTAATCCATTTAATTTTTGATGGATGACGGATTTGAGATTAATTTAGTGCATAGCAGTAATCAAGCAATGAGCATCCTAATAATTTGTAAGATTTTGTATTTTCAATTTATTTAAATATTCTGTTTGTATTTTCAATCGAAAAAAAAGTTTAAATATTCTATTGAAAAAGAGTTTTCAATTTGAATATATTTTTTAAATTAAAAAAAATAAATGTATTATTTATCTATATTTTTTTATTTTTAAATTTAACTCTAAAAATAATAAATAAAAAAGATGACATATGCTAGTTGGTTTTTTTTTTCAAAAATAAATATAAATGTAACAATACATAGGCATACAATCTTTACTACTACTTTGTTCATAGTTTTGGTGGTTTAAATTATTTTTATATTTTAAAAATAACAGATTATAATACTTTATGTAGATGAAGTATGGTGTGATTGTAATAAGTAGATGAGGCATGCAGTGGTGGTAATATTCTAAAGTTTCAAAAAAAAAAATTTATGAAGCATCGTGATTGTAATCCTTTTTTAAGTCATTAATTATAATTTTTTTTTTTGTTCGAAGAAGTGCACAAGTTGAATTATGTTGAAAATTTATAAAATTTTAAACCGCCAAACCAATTCGCATCTATCCGTCAATCAGCTAATCCGCTCAATCCATATTCGCCAGATTGGCAGGCGAAAACGTATTGATTTTCTTCAATCCGCTAATCGTGACGGATGAATTAGAGATTCTGTGATCTGTCGATCTGCGCCTACCCCTATTATCAACAACTAAATTTAAGATGGTGTTTGTAATGATTTAAATAAATATATTTGATAACTTTTTAATAAAAATTGTATAAAAAAAAATAGAAATATGAAACGATTTAAAAAAGAAAAGAAAAAAAAAATACATTTTTGTAGGAGATCCTAAATGCTTAATTTCCAGCTTTAGTTGGAGCCAAGGCTATGTTTGGGAACTAAATAGTTTAAGCAAAAAGTTAAAAAAAAAAAAAAGTAACTACAAGTTTTTAAATCATTATCTCTATTTTTTATATTTTTTTATAAAAAAATAAAAAATATTAAAAAAAAAAAAAAAACAAGAGTAAAACTATAAATACACCTATTCAAATTTACTTCAAATACAAATTATTCTTTGTAATTTTAGAAATTAAAACTCACACTAAGAGTGTAAAAATGGCCCGCAGTCCGTGGGCAGCCCGAAACTCGCCCGTAGTCTAGGGTAAGCTTGACTCATTTGGGCTCAGGCCCGAGCCCAGCCCGAGCCCCCTAGCCCTGGGTCTGGACTATCGTTTTGAAGTTCGGTTTGACTTGTGGCCCAGTCCACACCAAGACCCAGTGTCTTTTCTAGTAGAAAATAATAAAAATTTTAATAGAAAAATTTTTAAAAAAAACAAAAAAAAAAAAAATGTTCAGGTCCACCTAAGGCTACCAACTAAGCCAAGGCTTGAATATCCCCTAAGCCTAAGTCTGGGCCTAATTTTCTTGCCCGTGGACCGGCCCAACCCAGCTCAAATTTTGGTGGAAACCTGCGATGCTCGACATGGGTCAAGCCAAGCCAAATTTACACTCCTATCCCACACTTTCAAATTTCTAATTACATAAAAATTACCAATTTTATTAATAAATTATCAAGTCAATTAATTATTTTTAATAATGTTAAAAATAAATTTCAATTAACAATTCAGATAATTTTATTATTATATAAGATAGTAGTTAAAAATTTTATTTTTACAATTAATTAAAAAAGTTGACAAATGAATATTTATTATTTTTAAAACTACAAAGCAAATTTATATTTTAAATAAATCTATGGTTTGCATTTGTAATTTTTCAAGGAAAAAAAAAACAAAAAATTCAAACAAGCTCTAAATAAAAATGGGCCTGCTCTCAAAACAATAGTTGGAGCCCCCAAAGCCACCGTGCCCACAATTACGAAAACTTATGAGTTCGGATCTTCGACCGCACATTCTTGCGGCTCTTCCAACAGCACTACAAAACGACGTCGTTTTGTATATATATATATATTTCTTCCTTTGTTTCTAATTAAGCTTTCCCCTTTCCTTTTTTGAACCCTAGACACAGAGGCGACAAATCTGGACGAAGGAGGAAAAGAGGAGGCGAACCAGAGAGAGAGGAGAAGGAACTTAAGGAAGAGATCAAAAACTTGCCTGCTATGTTAATCTCATGAATCCCCAGATTTCTTGTACAACTTCTTCTAAGAAAGAAAGCAAAGCGAACCAAACATCTGACTTTGTCTGTGATTTCTTGGAAATCCTATATCATTTCCTTCCTATATTCATCAATACCCATGTAGAGATTGAGGATATATATATAAAAAGGGGAAAAAAATGAGTGTTTCTCTAACTGTAATGACTTTCAATCTTCTTGAAGATCAGGTAGAGGACAGTCCAAATTCATGGGAAAAAATGAGGGATTTGTGTATAAGCGTTATAACCAGTTATTCCCCAATGATTCTTTGTACCCAACAAGGTATATCTATCTGTTTATGGATCTTGCTTGTGCGCTTGTGCTTTTTTTTGCAATTCCTGATCTGGGTTGGCTTTTTTATATATGCATGAACAATGGTATGAAGGGATTTGATAGGATAATTGATGTCTCTATTTGAAAATTTAATTTAATTTAATTTTTTAAAATTTATGTCTGGGGGTTTTTTGTTTTTTTTTTTTTGATCTTGATGGTTACTGATGAAATGTTTGAACAAGGGTAGAGAGGATATGGTAGAATGGTTGATGTCTTTATTTGAAGATTATTTTATTTTATTTTTAAAATAGAAACAGAAATTTGTAACCACTTTCTCTCCTGTTTCAAATAGCTAATCGAGGTTGGATGATTATGTTGTTGTTATTGCTTTAGATGGATGGTTGATCAATTTCTTCTATCTATATTTGATGTTTGATCTCTTCCTTAAGTTCCTTCTCCTCCCTCTCTGCTTTGCCTTTGCTCAGTTTCTTTTTTTCTTTTGTCTTTTTCTTTTTCTTTTTCTTTTTTTCTTTTTCTTTTTTTTTTAAAAAATTTGCTCCCAAAAGCAGCGTCATTTAGGGAATTGCGAGGCAATTTGCCGAGAATGGCGACTAAGGATCCGGGCTTGAAACTTATTGGTTAGTCCCCAACACACCACGTGGTGATGTCTGAGTTCAATCATAAATTTTTATATCCTTTTATATTTCCTAATCCATTAATAAAAAATTATAACTTCACATTTTCACCAATTACAATACATATTGGTTGCTACATGGTCTATTAACACTCATCAACCATAATCCTACACGTGGAGATTGGAAAATCGTTATTTTACCAATTGGGAGTTATTGGTTAGTTTTCCTATAAAAATATATATATATATATATTATAAATGTGAGTGCATTAGTAAAGATTGAAAAAAATTTATAAATTAAATTTAAATCAATTATCAAGTGATTGTGTTGACGGTTATTTTGCCTTAATGAAGAAGATGTCAAAATTGACAAGTGTAGAAAAAAGAAAAATTAATAAAAAAAGAAGGAAGACAGAGAAAGATGATTGAGTGAACAATCAAGGTGATTGAGTGAACAATCAAAGTAATAATTACTTACTTCTACTCCTATACTTTAAAAAGGAAATGCATAAAATGCTTCGAAAAGGAGGTGCTAAAAATAAATATTTTGAAAAGAAAGTGCGTAAAATAAAATGCAGGAAATGTAAATGATAAGAAAAATATAAATGAATTGTCTTTGATTTGAGTTCTGACTCATTTACAATGTAGTCATGAATGGCTATTTATAGGCAAACATTTGCAGGAAAAAACTATCTAAAACTACACACTCTTCCACCACCTCCATTTTATACTCCATAATTTTTCATAACTTCCTTCAACCTCCACTTTATGTTCCATGTTCTCCACTTTGTTCTCCATCATCTTTTCACATTTCATAACGTCTCATAACCTTCAAATGAGTAAAATGGTGCCACATGTCCTGCAATTATATAAATAATAAATAATAAAATTGCAGATTTATGGGGCCAACATTACCCCCCCTCCCCTCCTCCCCCCGTGGCCATTAAAAATAATATTTACTTGAATTTTTGAAGGGCCGAACCAAGCACATGACTAATCTAAGTAACAAAGTGCTTTGAATAATATAAATAAAGTATTTCAAATGATATAATAACACCAATAAAGTGCTTTGAATGAGTATGAAATTATGACTAGATGTCTTGAATTATATATACCTTGAAGGGATATTAGATATGTGCTTTGAATTGGCATCAATCTTTTGAAGAAATTTAAACAATTTTGTTACCTTGTACTTCAAACACTTAGAAAACTTGAAACCTTTGAAATAGGTTGATTTTGCTTGCATTTAGAATCATGCAGAACCTCATATTTTCATGATTCATCTTAACAAGTTTCGAAGGTGGTATAGAGAACCAAAATCATCCTTCGAAGGTCGAAGATGCTGACAAATGACGAATTATATCCTTGAAAATACTCAGCAAAGTTTTAAATGTTCACAACCACCATTATTGTTTCTTCGAAACTGTTGTTGATACAATGGAGTGCTTCGAAACTTACAAAATTATGGTAAAAGGGCTTTCGAAGTAACTTTTGGCCAACGTTGTGGTTATTCAAATTCTGTATGTTCTAGTTCACACATAATTAATGAAAATATTAATTTTGTACTTCGAACCAATTATTAATTCTCCAAAAACACCAAAACTGTTATTCTTTGAACCAACTTTTGTAGAATACTAGTTACATTTTCATGTAACAAATGGCTATAAAATGTTTATTAGTAAAGCCACTAATTATCATGCAAAAAATAGGCATTATTTGACAATTAATTAATTGCCATTTTACATATATTTGAAGGGAAGTATACATTTTGAAAGCTTTCTCGTCCCATGTTACATTTCGAAGGTGTTTATTGATGGCAAAACCACCATTCGAAAGTCACATATGTTACTAGAGGATCAAAGTCGTCATTCGAAAGTGCTCACGATATCTCTTCAAACCAAATCCAAAGAGTTGGATTACTATGAAAATCGTTTGGCATTTTAACTAGCCATTAGTAGCTATAAAATGATATTTCAATGAGTACATATAATAGCACAACCATTTATCCTTTGAAAAGAGGTTTAACAGCCCTCACATGTTTTTAATAACATGCTTCGAAGTGTCTTGGGACATACTTCGAAGGTAACCACAAAATCAAATGGTGATGGTTTTATGGATCAACTTGTAATAACCCGACCCTCATATGTGATTATGATATATTCTCAGTCCTTTACTCTGTGCTTTCAAATGCTTACTGTGAAATTTTATGAGGAATTAAGATTAATTAAGTGAATCCTATGACTATGGATACATATCTGTTTAATAAGAAAAGTGTGACACCCGAATTTTTTTCTTTTAAAATTTCAATAAATAGAACTCCAAAATAAATAAATCAATCAAATAATAAAAATAAATAAATAAATAGGAAATTGGGAATTTATCAATTAAATTGTTTGTGAGATACCATGCATTAAATATTTTAGTAAGTGATAAGTGATGTTTTATAGTTGGATAGTGAGATTTTTAGACGTGAACCTAACTTATAATTATCGTAATTTTAAGAATCATTATGAATCACCAAAGAGTGATAACAATTTTATAAAGCCAAATTAATTTAGGTGACTCTTGACATAAGACATGTGGCTTCACCCTCAAATACCAACAAAGCGTGGCGGGAGTAGAAGCAACGTGGCTGCCATTAGCCTTTGACCCTTGGTGAATTGGAGAGGAAACATCTAAGGGATAAAACATGGGGCAACAAAATTTGAGAAGTAGAGAACATGGGGCAAGAGGAGGAATTGTCACGTGTGTGTGTGTGTTGCTTGGGCCTCACTCATGATTTTTGTATAAATAGGATGTGTTGTAGGAATAGGCATCCGAACAATACAATAGTAGAGCAAGAAACACAAGAAACAGGAAGCAAGCTCAAAATAATTTATGAGTAATTTTTAGGTGAGTTTTATTATACCTTGAGTTACTATATTATGTTTTCTACATGTCTTAAGTTACCATAATATATTTTACGAATGTTTTGAGTTACCACAATTTATTTTATATAAATTATGTTTTATGGTTAGGTTAATATTTCAATTACGTGGATTATTTTCTGAACTTTATTTGTTTAAAATGGAATCCATGAATATGTTTGTTTAAATTTTAAAGAATATTTGACCATGATCTTGTAAACAATTATTTTACGTAAGTACCACCAGAGTCTCATGCCTTAGGGGACTTAAATAACCATTGGCCCCCATTTGACCACTTTGTGATCTCCCGTTGTCATGGATCCATTGACCCCTGTAGTGATTCTCACTTAGTGACCCCTGTTCTGTTCTGTTATGTACCGTGGTTATAGTTAATTATTTCAGTTTCTGGCACTTAATTAATTTGTGTATTCAACTCAAATTATGTTAATATTTTAGCTTAAATAATTATCCATGGCTATTTTGTACCCCTATACTCACAGTATAATATTTCTCACTCTGCTATGTGCTTATAGCTGTTACCCCTTTCAGGTGACGAGGTTTAGCGGGATCAAGATGGAAAATGAATCGCTGTGTTGTTTTTTTTTAAAATCTTTTTTTTTTATTTCTGTCTGTTTTTTTTTTTTTTTTTTGAACTCTTGTAATACAATAAAGTTCAAATGACTATGTTTTATTTCCTTTTAAATAAGCAGTTGGTACCCAATTATTTTATTTTAATTTATTTAATTTATCCGCTTCTTGCTGCAACTCTGAAATTATCCGAATTATTTTATTTTATCTTGTTACGATCTTTGAGCCTTTGGGTACCTGGTTTGGGTCGTGACAAAAAGTATTTGTTACGTTTAGAATGTTGAATCAGAAATTGAGGGCCTTAGAGACTTGATAATCCGAAATTGATTTTATATTTGAAATCAGCATGATTTTTAAGTAATAATAAGCATTTTTGTAAGAATTTGATTTGGAATGATTAAATTGATTGAATTTTGTCCTCATTCACTTATATATATATATATATATATTAGATGCCCTAGGCTTTTGACTTAGGACCTTAGACTCAAAATATTTCTGAGAGGGTTAGGGAAGAAGAATTAGAGAGGAAGGAATTGGGAAGAAAATTGAGGGGGCTATAGACATTTTGAAGCTGAAGGTATGTGTATTTCATCTTGGTAAACTCCTCTCTTGAATATGGTTGGAATTTCTTGGGTGTTCATGTAACTTAGGGTTTGTGTTGTGTGTGTATATGCTACTTGTAGAAGTCATAGTGTTTACCTTATTTAGTTGTTGTGTTAATTTGAGCCACATAAAGGGGATTACATCTATTTTTGATTTTATGTTTACAGTCAAATATGTGTGAAATGAATGTGTATATATTTGGATTTTGAAGGAAAGGACTTGTGATGGTGAGTGGGAATAGTGAAGATCTAATCTACACCTAAAGTGTTGTATGTTGTATCTTCAATCTACATGATTTTTAAACTATATTTTGATAATTAATGAGTCCATTATCAGCCTTGTTCATACTCACCAAAAATTGAACCATGCTTGAATTTCGCACTGCAAGATTGAGCAAATCGCCGCACATCACGGTCATGTCATAGCCGCGTCAGGAACCCCACCCGCCGATGCAAGTCATGGCCGCCGTCGCGAAATGAAGGTTTTTGGCACTTTGGGTCTTGTCAAAAAAGCACGTGCGGGAGTCTTTACCGCATGTGCGGGCTCCTGACGCCGCGTGACCCATCTTTGAAAAAGCGGCATGCTCCATTTTGCGTGCTTGACCCTCGGATATTTTTAGAATATGTATTTTATGCCTACTAATGTTTGTAAAATTCATTTGAAGTGAAATGACTCAGGAAATAATTCAACAAAGAGAAATGAACTAAATTGCAAGTTATGAATGTGTGCAGGACACACTCCAGGAGGAACTATGCGTCGTCACAACAACTTGTGAGTAGTAGTACTACCATAATGCGCTTTACTTCTGACTAATGATTGCCGTTAGCATTCTGTTATCGCATGTTAATTTTGTAACTATGTGAATGATTCAAGGAAGGTAAACAAATAATGGAAAGAACGTGGATACTTTCATATGACTTTGGAATTCTGTAGGACTCTGAGACTAGCCTACTCTGATGATATCTGGACCTATGGTCAATCTGTATTTTCTGATATGAAACAAAGTGCTGTACGGAACTAAGTGTTATAATATGAGCCACCTCTAGAATCCGTGCGAGACACCTCTTGAGTTCACACATGCATGAAAAGGGCTTAATGTCATTCTGTTCAAAGGCTTAATGCCATTCTGTTCAAGGGCTTGATGCCAATCTGTTTAATGCCAATCTGTTTAAGGGCTTAATGCCACTCCATTCAAAGACTTAAAGCCATTATGTTTAAAAGCTGGGCCTAAGGCCAGAACGTACAGAATCAGATTAACCACATGATCTCGACATTTATACACGCATTGATATGTATTATGTTTTAAGTTAAGTATTGAATTATTTAAGTACTATTATTCACTAAGCTGGCTCACTCTCTATTATGTCTGCTTCTATAGGTAACCAGCGGAGGTCAGTCCTAACCCATGATGCCCGTTCTCTTTTGTCAACCTTTGTATGTCCAGGCACTAGATGAAGCCACTTATTTTTGTGAAGTTTTCTTAAGATACTGGCTTGTACTTTAATTTTCTATCTAAGGTTGAATGTATATAACTTCCTAACCCCAATGTTTTTGTTATACGCCCAATCACAAAATTGGTCTATATATGGGTATGTATATAACCAATACTCAGGTGCATGTTTCTGTATATTATTTACCTGTTATGATGTTTGTGATCCTGGCATATTAGTGGTAGCTCAATGGGGATTGTTTTCTATTATTTTATGATATTTAATGCTTCCGTTCAAGCCCCGTATGTTATATATATCAGGTTAAATGTCCGTTTCTGAATAGGTCATGCCCAAACTTTTAGGGGCGAGTTTGGGGTGTGACACAACTAATAACTATATTTTTGGCTCAATATATTGCAATAACAAAATATTATTTGTTAGTCATTCCATCAAAGTCAACGTTTAATGTGATCTACAAATCCAAAATAAATTTTGAATAACTAAAGTCATAGTATAGTGTGACCATGAAAATTCATACTTTTGACACTTTGAAAAATGTCAAAAATTTTGAATTCATTTGAAGTGAAATGTTCACTATTCTTGACTATGTTTGGTTTGAAAACATGACTTTCGTTGAATTGATTTTCATAATTATTTGGCAAAGCGGGCTATTTTTCCATGTTTGCTATTAATGGCTTATGAAAATCCCCCATAGATATGTTATTTTCATGACTTGATTGTCTAAAAATTGATTTTTGGATCTCCTAAGCCATGCATGGAACATCATTCTTAGCCAAATTTGACTCAAAAACATACTGTAGACACCCCATTTTTGACCGTCCTCAAGACTTGGACGTCATCGTTTGAGCACTCGATGATCATCCATGTTCGTGTTTGTTTTGAGTTCCTAGAGGTCTCGGCCGCTCACCTTGCCTCAAGATCTCTCAACTTGTTTGTTTTGTACTTAGTTATGGACCAAACACTTGTGTTTTTGCTTCTGAGGGAAGAGGGTGGCTTGTTGGCCATCCCCTCAACCCATCGGCCAAGGCATGAAGCCATCGGCCTTGTTTTCTTGTCATCGGCCAAAGGTGTTGGCTGATCGGTACTCTTTTTAGTCGATCAGCCCTTGTGTTGGTCGATGGCCTTGTTTTCTGGCGGAGCCCTATTCATCTGCTTTATACAGATATTTTATGCCAATGTATCTAATTGGTATGCACAATTCACATCCTCCATACATGTGTATAGAGGAAATTGAACCTTGTTTTAGCTTGCTTAGGAAGCTTTGGAATTAGAATTCTATAAAAAGGGAGCTCCTCCTTCCTTCTCAGAGGTTCTGGAATTTTGATATAGAAGTTCTATATCTATCTCTCTTTGTATTTCCTCTCTCTCTCTCTCTCTCTCTCTCTCTATATATATATATATATATATTTGTGTGTGTGTTTGTGCTCTAAAGTGTCTTTTGTTCACACTTTTGCACTAGAGCGCCTAGTAGAACACCATCCTTGGTTGCTGAAGTGCTAGGGAGTTGGTGTTAGAGTTCTTGAGGTGGTTTAAGCCTGGAAAACCTGCTGGAGCTTTGTTCTTGAAGGTGTTCTTTAAGGGTGAGCAAACCTGCTTTTAAACCCCCATTCTTGCTTAAGCTTTTAGACCTATTTGCTTATTGTTTTAAGCTTAACTCTTAATTGATAAAAGTTCTAATTTTTGTTGCTTTAGATCTTTGTTTAAGGTCACTTTTTGATTAGGGGTCATCTCCTCCTTCTTAGGCCTTGTTAGGCCTTGTTTTAAGCCATCCCTTTTGGCACTTGTTCTTGGCTTTGCATGACCTTTCTACCACTGAAATCCAAAGGATTTTCAGTGGTGAAAAGGTAGTTTTGAGGTCCCAAAAAGGTAGTTTTGTATGCTAGTATAAATGGCTTATATTGGTAGCATGTTTGCTTAACTTGGTTTAGCTTCATTTCAGTATGTATTAGGCTTTGTTTTGCCATGATACAACACTGTTTTTTCTTGCTTTGGTCACTCCATGCATGGTTAATACACTTGTAGTGTAAGTCATACAAACTAGTCTTATATGCTTCATGTTTGAACATGTCTTTCTAGCTTATGTTGACTCCATTTCAGTGGGTTTTTGGTGTTATTTTAGCATGCCATAACTCTATTTTGGGTGGGTTTAGTTGGCTCTTACATGCTTCATGTACTTGTCTTGCAATCCTCTCATTTTCCTTAACATGTCATTCTAGCATGCTTTTGGCTTAACTTCAAGATGTTTTTGTTCATGTTTTAGCATGCTCTAGCACTGATTAAGGTTGTTTTAGTCATGCATGACTTGCTTTGTATAGCCATGGTTCAATCTAGCTTGTCAGCTTTGAGTATTGAGTCCTCTAGCATGCTTTATTTGGACTATTGTCATGATTTGGCATCATTTGAAATGATATTTCAGTCCATGTTTCATGCTCATACACTTGCACCTATCACTCCTTTAATGCTTTAAAGAGTTGATGTTTTATGCCTCATGAATGGACCATTGTGTATGCCTCCATGCTTAGGTCTTTGGGATGCCATCTAAGCGAGTTTTTGGTCTTCTTTTACCATGCCATAACTCTATTTTTCATTGGATAAGTCATGCCATGTTTGGTTTTGATAGGTGTAGTATAATACCCCTTTTGTAGTTTTGCATGCCTCATGCTTTTGGACTTTTGTTCTAGCTTGTGTTGGCTAGTTTCAAACTTGTTTTTGGTCTTGTCTTGACCTGCCTTGGGACTGTTTTGAGTGCCCTTGGCCCTTTGGGGCTTGCCTTGTATGGCCATGGTTTGAGTTCCTTGGCTAGTTTCAAGTTTTGGGCCTTCTTACATGATTTGCTTGCTTTATTTGGTTGGTTTGGCACCTTTCCATGCATTATTTCAGAGCTTACCATGCTTGTAACATGTCCATATTTGTCCCCTTTTAAGTGTTCTTGAAAATTTCCCTCCCATGCCTATGTGATAGGCCATCACATGTGCATGTTTGTATGTGCTTTTGTCTATTATTTCTTAGCATCTTGGCCTTGATTTGGGCATGTTTGAGAGCTGTCCATTTTAGTTTAAATCCATATTAGCATGTTGTTGCATGCTTGCCTGCATGTTGTTACATGTTGTTGCATGCTAATTCCACTACATGTTGTCACATGCTTGCTAATTGACATGTTGTTGCATGCTTATATATCTTGCATACTTGTTAGATCACATGTTGTCACATGCTTGTTGTTGGTATTGTTGTCACATACCTATGCCTTGCATCTTTACATGTTTAGGTTGTATGCCTATTGCATATTAGTTGCATTGCATGATATTGTTGCATACTTGTTGCATGCTTGAGTTGTTTGCATGTTTGCTTGCATGCTTAGGTTGCATAGCATTGTGTGTGCATTGCCTTGCCTCTTGATCACACATGATAGAGGTTAAGGTCCTTTATGTGTTTTGTGCATTTCATTTGATATTGAATTGCATACTTCGCTCCTTTGGCCATCATGCATTAACATACATGATTGGTGGTCCGAGGGTCAAGAGCTATACACCTTTGAGTCTCAAACATGATAAGGGGTGTAGCTGCAAACATTATCTTGTAAATGTATTGCCATGCTCTGTTTGTCTCTGCTTTGCGGCAAAAGAGCATTTCTGAGGAAAAAGATGGCGGTCGGCTATCTTGATGCCGATCGGCTACAAGTGTTTGGCCAATGGCTTCATATGGTCAATGACCCTATTTCTTGGCGATGACCATGATTTTTGGCTGATGGCCTCCCACAGTGCCCATGGGGGGAATCAAAAGTGTGTTGGGAAATTTCACACTTTGCGGAGAGTCTGAAGTGCAAGCAGAGGCAACATGAGGCATGGTAGCAATTTCAGCGAAGCCGACCGAGCATGCATTTGTCCCTCTTCCCGAGGCTACTTTACTGTTTTCATAGCTTAATTAATTTGTTTAATTAGTTCAGGGTTGTATAATAATTAATTAGCTTGTTAGTTAGTTATCTAGATGGTTTGTATTATTCTTTCGGTCTCTCCCTCGAGAAAGCCAATTGATGTAATAAGCGTGCGTGTGTGTAATGCATGTCTTCCAACCCCCACTTCTTTCTCCCTTTTACTTAACCGCCTACGATGGTTAGTTCTAGGGTATGTTTCGATTAGCATACTTATGCTTGCATGTTTGTATTCATTCATCAGTATTGCATGCACCAAGCTCGGCGTATCATACTAACTGCATTGTATTTCAATCCCTACTTGAATACATGTATCGAATTGTCACATCTCATCTGCCATCTTAGAATAGCCGGGCCTATTTCTAGTTGCATTTTGTATGTGTTGCATTAGCTATCGTAACATGAACTAGGATCATGCATCGATTACTAACTAGTTCTTTGTTTCGGCTCAGAGTACACTGTAAGTGTTTATGCTTTAGCATCTTGCATGTGTGTAAGTGTTGCCATGACAACATGCTTGCCATGAGGTTAATTGCTCATGTGATATAACTGCCTGAATGCCTGTGGATAAAGGTTGGATTACTTGAATTGGAACGATTCATTGAAATCCGTGAATCCGTGTTTTAGCCTACTTGCGAGTAGCAAACTTCAAACCATTTCCAAACAAACGGATATGCAGTGCTTTGTTCCAAATTAAACGATCTAGTCTATACTTGTGTGTTGTGCGCATCACATAGTAATTCTAGCTAATTAACCGGAATAAGAACACATGTGTTTTCAAAAACAAGATATCATGTTTAGTACAAGCCAATCTTTGATCAGGCGAGCGGGGGTGCTCATAGATGACCTTCCTCAATCGTACCCAAGTTCCCGAGCTAAGGCAACTTTGGTGATGACGGACACGTGGCCTTAGGCACGGGTTAGGGTTTCCTAAATTCTCCCAAAATAAAATATTTAGGTGGCGACTCTGTATCCGACAAAGCAGTCCATGTTTGGCACTTCTTTACAAAAATCAGTTTTCCAAAACGATTTGCCGGATTTGGACTCTTTGGTGATTTATCGGTCTTGCATTGCACTTTGCGAGACTAGATTGAACCATGACATTTGAGTTGAACTATAGTATGCTAGAGAACAAATGAGATTTCTTGCGCATAGCCTTGAGCTTTAGGAGTCCTCAAGGCAAGTCTCTGTTTTCTGGTGACTCTATTTGGAATTAGAGAACTTGACTCAAACTCATGATATGTTGTTTCGACTACGCTTATATATTTCTTTGCATTGCATTTGCATTCGTGCACCTAGGGCACCGTGTTTGCCATATGCTATTCTGAGCAGTTTCTTGGGAGGCCGCTTTGAAAAACGTGCCATAAAGGTGACGGTTCTTGAGCTCTGCCACGGCGGAACACAAACCTCGGTTTTTGAGGCACCCTTTTTGACCATTCGACCTAGTGCATATCGGAATCCATAGTGACTATTCCAAACTAGGACAAGTTGCTTACCCGATTATAGGTTGTTTGAAACTGTTGCGTGCATAGTGAAACATTAACTTCTAACAAAATAGGGCGAAACCCTACCCCAACATAGGGGTGTTTTGGCTCTCACTTGCTTGCTATGTGCTTTTAGAGTCGTCTCTACAAGAATGCATGTATCCGTTTGCAAATGCAGGTGTATGGAACTGCGGGCATCAATACTTTGAGGATCGATTATATCTGCGGATGTCGATTCACATTGGCGATGATTTGGGAGCGATGATCGATGGTTGAAAAGTTCATTCATCTTGTGCTTGCCAAAGCTGCGTGTTGTCTTTATTTAAATTTGTTATCTTTGTCTATTTTTACATTCATTATTTCCTTATTATGCTTTTTTATCTTTTTGCAAGGTAGTTTAGCACCATTGCATCCGACGGATAGATATTCCCTGAGCACTCTGGGTTAGAGGTCGTAGACTTAATCAATCTAGGGATCTGATAGACAGAGAAGTAGTGTTCCTTTCTTTATCCCCGGTTACCAAATGGAGGTCAAAAGGTGCGTGTATCGATGCTTGATCGCCCGGTCGATGGTCTACCCCACGATGTGATCGGTGAGGTCTTAGTTTCTATTGTAGTGATAGATATACCAGTTATTCAGTTAGATCAACACAATATGGCAGGCTTGGAGAGATGATCGTCGGATCGAGGAAGTATGAAACCATGCGATGGAATATTTGCCGTCAAGCAATTTGCCACCGCCGGTGAGGTTATGGCCCAGATGAGGTAATTAGCGACTCTGGCGACAAAGCTGAAGCATCTGCCGCCAAGTTCCTCCCCCACCAAGAGTTCCCATACTCGAAGAGACAGCTAACATCCAGGATGATACGAACATTCTAATCGGGCCGGCTCTACCCCTGATCCTACCCTAGCTATCCAAAGCATAGACCAACTTACCGGATTCTCCCTTTGAGTTCGAGGTAAACCCCACAGCGTTAAAAGTGAGCAAGCTAGAAAAGCTGTTCAAGAAGTCTCAGGGTGTGAAGTCCATTTCGGACATTGAGGATAGGTACACCAACTCGGCCGCGACTCTCTCGGACCGATTTAAAATGCCGCACATAGACCGTTTCAACGGGTCTGGAGATCCTATGGTGCATTTGCGGCTGTTTTCGGATATACTGAGGCCAATGGGCCTCTCCAGATTGCAGAAGCTTTCTCTGTTTGGCCGGACCCTATCGGGTGTAGCGACTATTTGGTATGCAAAACTGGAGGATTCCGTCAAAAGGAACTGGGAGGAGATGGCCGAGGCCTTCATAGCTCAATACTCCTACAATACACAAATCGAGGTCACAACCCATGATCTTGAGACAACTAGGTAGGAGCCAAAGGAGAGTTTCTCCGATTTCGTAACCCGTTGGAGGGCCAAGGCCTCGATGATGACCATCAGACCCGTTGACAAAGATCAGATTCGGATGGTTGTGGGCAACCTCTAGCCCAAGCTCATGCAAAAGATGATCGTTCTCCCCCTCCCCACCTTTGCGGATCTACATGAGATAGGGGTGCAGATCGAGGACACTATGAAACAGGTGCGATTGACCATGAAGAACGACCCATGAGGGTATTCAACATGGTACAAATGCAAGCACAAAGCGATCTGCTGTTGCCAGATCTTGAGATGTGGGAATGGTCACCACCACCTAAGAACCCTTGCAGCTCGCCATTCACCAGTGCATCCAGTAGCTCACAAACAACCAAGTATTCTCTCAAGGCCAAACAACCTTCACTCCACTATACATGCCTGTCCAAAGCTCTGGGGTTTTGATCAGAAAAGGGCACTTGAAGCCCCTAGAGCAGCCACTACGGATAAACTTCTGCTTCCCATAACTTTGGCCGTCTGCGCCTTTCTATGACATGGTCATGACAACGACCAATGCTTTTCGATTGCGTCATGAGATTGAGGATCTCATTGATAATAGGGTGATCGTGCCTCGGGACAAACCGAATGTCACAACCAACCCTCTCCACCACATAACCAGCTCCACCTCCCAAAGCGCATCAATTTGATCCAAAGCTGGGTTGTGTCATACGACCCTAGCATATATATCACCCCTTCTCACCTACCCAAGCCGAAGGTGTTCACACTGACTTGTGCATGTTGGACATCTCCCAAACCCAGCCTGAGACAGTGGTGGTGGCTATCGAAGATAGAAGTGGGTCAATTGTGGGGGTAGATCAGATTGATGATATAGAGCCTGAGGGGTCTGTGAGCTTTATGTACAACCCGAGCGGTTACATTACATCAGCAGGCCAGGCTAGGTCGAATGTGGAATTGCCAGCAAGAGTAGAGACTTGTGTAGTACGGGAAGATGGACTTAATCGAAATTTGGATGACTGGCGAAGCGGAAGAGGACATTGCTAACCTTCAGTTTTTTAACAAACAAGATCCGGGGGACGTGTCTGTCAACTGGTTTGGTTTGGAAGGGTCAGCAGAAGCTACCAAGTGGCTCGTGACGAGGCGGATGTTATTGAGCGACCTCAACTAGAATAGGGTCCGTCAGGGACAGGGACACCAACAATGGCCGGAAGGGCCGAAGAGTAGAGTGCATCGCCAGAGAGCATCAGTGTTAAGAATTTTGCTCAGGATATGGGCAGGTTGGGAACAGAAGAAACTAAACAGCAGGTTGTACTAGAGCAGTTTGAGTGGGAAAGGACCGAAGATTCTGAGAGGACTAGAAAAGCCAAAGCCTGTGGAGCGAGCGTCTGCGAACACGAGGCGGAAGTGTTGTGGAGCACGGGAATAGTTATATGAGGCCGGGACAAGTGTCTGTCGGCTGCCGATGGCATGTGGTGGGAAGATGACGATCTATGTCTTGCTCACATAGATAAGGACTGGGGGAATAACCAACTGGATGATACTTGGTACATTGGTGAAGTTGACCACATGACTAGGAGCGGGCGTTATTTCAAGCCCCTGCACTTAGATCAACCAGAGGCGTCCGGAAAGGACAGGGAGGCAGACGAGCAAAAAGAAAAGCTGCTCGAAGAGGAAGCTGTGCTGAAACAGCTAAAGAAGATACAGGCAGACATCTCCATTTGGGGACTGCTTATGGCTTCAAGAGTACATAGATAAGCTGTCCTTTCTGCAATGGACAAAGCCAAACTTTCAATAGACACCACGCTGGCGGTGGTAGGATTGGTTTTTCTGGGAGGAGCTTCCCCGACATTGACCTTTTCTGACAAGAAACTGCCACCTAAGGGTGCAAACCATAACAAACCTCTCTACATCTCTGTCGAGTGTAGAGAAAAATGGATACCAGTGGTTCTTGTCGACACAGGATCCGCCATTAATGTGTGCCCGTCGATGACAGCATATGCAATTGGGTTAAAGCCCGCAGACTTTGTGCCAGCTGCCCGGTGATAAGGGCCTATGACAATACTAGCGAGAAGTGATAGGAATTTGTGAAGATCGAGACCTGTTGGTCGAGGACAACACGAGATTGACTTTCATGTCTTGGGCGTTCATGACCTTTAATCTACTCTTGGGGCGGCCGTGCATTTGCAGTGAAGCGATCTCTTCCACCCTGCATCAGATGTTGAAATACCCCCATGGGAAAGGGGTGCCTATAGTTTTTGGGAATTCTTCAATCCATCCACCGCCAGAGGTGTCTACACCGGTTTTGGAAATCGAGCATGGTGCGGAGAATGTGTTCCTATCAGGATTTACCCTAGCCGAGGCCCAAGTCGTACAGAGCATTTTGGCTGTTGATGAGGGGTTGTATGTCAGTGCACAGTCAGTGTACCTCATGAACAAGCTTCAGCACATCCCTAGGATGGGACTAGGAAAAAGTAGCCGAAAAGGCATTCTTGTATCAGCAATTTGCACAACCCGCATACCTTTGGCTTGGGTTATCTGCCCACCAAAGAGGACTGGGTGAGGAAAGGCAAAGAAATGGTCGGAAGAGCCAGAGCCAGAGCCAGAGCCAGAGCCAAGCAGACCAGGAAGCATTTTGAGTTAATGCATCGGCCTATTCAAGGCACCCTGAACGGACGCTTCATCCGGGAGGGGGAAGATTTTCCATTCTGCGGCTTCCCAGAGCCATGGCTAAACGCAAAGAAGAGGCGCTTGCCGGGATTTGAAATCTTCTTCGACTTGCAGATATCCGGGAATGATGTTGTCGAGGAGCAGACAGACCCATCAGCTAAGGTTGAGTAATGTAAGGAAGTGGATTCCGAGAACATCGAGATTGAAATGGGGGTAGCACTGGCTTGTCTACTATCAGATCCTCCAATCGTACATGAGTACTTAGGGGATGATCTCTCAATGTCTATGATCGGGAATGAAACGGCTGCAAGCCTATCTTCAAATATTTTGGATGCATCCATCGCACCCTCCCTTGTCTGGCAGTACGAGGAGGGATTCTTATCGAGTAGCACCGGGTCAGGTAGTGAGCCGAAATCTGATTCCACCGAGTCTGTAGAGTCGGAATCAGGTTCCAGCTCGTCTGAGTCTGAGTCCGAGTCCGGTATTCCTGGGGGTGACAACCCAGATGCCATAGTCCTGTCTAGGTCGTCTTTTTCTTTCTCCTTTGAGTCTGTTGTAACAGAGGAATCAAATAGACTGGATGAAGTGATTCGTGAGAATTGTGCGGCTGTGGCCTTCGATTACTTTTCCGTGCCCTTGATTTATTGCATTAATTCAGACTTTCAAAACTTCGATGAAAACGACGAGGAAGAAATTCTTCCGGTTTTGAAATATTTGCTAGAACAAAAGCATGTGAGGTTTGTAAAACCGCTGGTTGATGAAATCACCCAAATTAACGTTGGTACTAAGAAGGACCCGCGGCTGGTCCAAATCGGGTCCACGTTGTCTTCGGAGGAGCGCGAGCGCTTAGTCGCTTTATTAAAAGATTTTAAAGGTGTTTTTGCATGGTCCTACGAAGACATGCCTGGAATCGATCCTAAGATTGTACAACACCGGATCCCTCTTGATCCAGAGGCCCGACCTATCAAGCAGAAGCTTAGAAGGATCCGCCCAGACTAGGCTATCAAGATCAAAGAAGAGGTCACTAAGGAAATTGACGCAGGGTTCCTGCTGGTATCCGAATACCCAACTTGGTTAGCCAACATAGTTCTAGTGCCGAAGAAGGACGGCAGAATTCGGGTATGTGTGGACTTCAGGGATTTGAACAAAGCCAGTCCGAAGGACGACTTTCCTCTGCTGCATATCGATGAATTAGTGGACTTCACTACGAGGCATGCGTTGCTTTCGTTTATGGATGGCTTTTCAGGCTACAATCAAATTGTAATGGCACCAAGGCCGGAGAAGGCGCTCTTACCACCGTGAGACCCTCTGTTATAGAGTGATGCGTTTGAAATTTGAAGAATCTTTGGAGCTACATATCAACGGGCTGCAACCACAATATTGCATAACATGATCCACAAAGAGGTTGAGGTGTACATGGACGACATGATTATCAAGTTTAAAGAAAGAGAGGGCCACTACACTGCCTTGCAAAAGTTCTTCCAAAGGATCAGAGAATTTCGGTTGTGACTGAATCCTCAGAAATGTACGTTTGGTGTTATAGCAGGGAAAATGCTGGGGTTCTTGATTACACAGAGAGGTATCAAAGTCGACCCTTCCAAAATCAAGGCCATCTTAGAAATGCCACCACCAAGGACTGAAAAGAAGGTGCGAGGCTTTCTGGGTAAAGTGCAATTCATAAGACGGTTTATTGCTAAATAAACCTTGACTTGTAAACTACTTTTTGGTCTCCTGAAGAAAGGAACGAAGTTCCAATGGGACGGCCGATGCCAAGATGCTTTTGAACAGATCAAGCAATACTTACAAAACCCATCCGTGTTGTCACCGCCTGAGCCGGGGAAACCATTGATCTTGTATCTTTCAGTGACTGAAACTACAATGGGCTGCATGCTTGCACAACAGTCTGAGGACAAAGTGGAGAGAGCTATCTACTACCTGAGTAAGAAGATGCTGGGTTATGAGACCCGCTACACTCTGCTAGAGAAGGCTTGTTTGGCCTTGGTATGGGCTACCAAGAAGCTGCAACATTACCTGTTAGCTCACTCTGTAATACTAGTTTCAAGATTAGATCCCATCAAATATCTCTTCGAGAAACCAGCACTTACGGGTAGCCTAGCAGTTGGTTATACCTTTCGAATTTGATCTGAAATATGTGACGCACAAGTTAGTAAAAGGGAGAGCGGTAGCAGAATTCCTAGCCGATCACCCAGTGGACGGGGATAAAGTAGTTGAGTACCTATTCCCAGACGAGGCCATTTTACATGTCAAAAACGAAACTTGAACGATGTACTTTGACGGAGTGTCAAACCAATACGAGTGTGGGATAGGGGTGTTGCTGATAGCACCCGACAATACCCGCATACCTCTAGCATTCAAACTCCGGTTCAAAGTCTCGAACAACGAAGCCGAATATGAGGCATGTATTTCCGGTTTAGAAGCCGCCCTAGAACTAGGGACAAAATGGTTGGACGTCATCGGGGACTCGAACCTTGTTGTATCTCAAGCTAAAGGAGATTGGAAAGTTAAAAAAGAAAAGATAAGAATCTACCACCAGACCTTGGACTTACTGATTCCTCAGTTTGAGAAATTGAACTTCGCTCATCTGTTAAGAGAGAACAATAGGTTCACAGATTCACTAGCAACTCTATCTTCTATGATAAATATCCCTTTTGGAGTCCGGATCCGTCCGATCATCATTCACCAGAAATTTGTGCCGGCCTATGAGTTGATTGCTACCATAGATGAAGTTTAAGATGAGAACCCCTGGTATCACGATGTTTGGAACTTCTTGGAAAAAGAGGCGTATCCACCAGGGGCAAATGCCAAAGATAAGAGGGTAATTCGAAGAATGGCTGCTCAGTTCATCGTCTGCGGGGAAAAACTGTACAAGAAAGGTCATCTCAGGATGCATAATCTGTGTGTTGATGCCAAAGAATCGAAGCACCTGATGGAGGCCATCCATGGAGGAAAGTGCAGAGCGCACATGAACGGGGTGATGCTAGCCCGGAAGATCCTTAGACAGGGTTACTACTGGTCCACCATGAAGAAGGATTGTATTGGTTTTGTCTGGCGATGCCACAAATGCCAGATCCATGCAAACTGCATGAACATTCCGCCGTCAAAGCTGTATAACATGACTTCGCCATGGCCATTTTCAGTTTGGGGGATTGATGTGATTGGAGCTGTCACTCCGAAGGGGTCCAATGGGCATGAGTTCATTCTAGTCGCGATAGACTATTTCACAAAGTGGGTTGCGCCTAGTCTTATGCGGTGTTGAAGGCTTCGCATGTTGCTAAGTTCATCAGGAACAACATCATATGTCGCTATGGGGTCCCGAATGAAATCATTTCAGATAATGGTTCCCACTTCAAGAAGGAAGTGATCAACTTGTTGGACAAATACAACGTGGCTTTTCACAAGTCATCTACATATCGGCTGCAGACCAACGGAGCAGTTGAGGCCGCCAACAAGAACATCACACACATTTTGCAGAAAATAATGGAAACCTACCGAGACTATCCAGATAAGTTGCCATTTGCTCTGTGGGGCTACCGGACTTCAATTAGAACTTTTACTGGGGCGACTCCATATTCCTTAGTCTATGGGATGGAGGCCATTATGCCTATCGAAATTGAGGTTCCGTCATTGCGAGTACTGGTTGAGTGTCAGATAGCTAAGGCAGATTGGTAGCAGAGCAGATTCAAAGAACTCATGTTGTTTGATAAGAGAATGCTGAAAGCACTGTACCATATTCAGGGTTATCAATGCAGAATTGCTAGGGCTTTCAACAAGAAAGTTAAGTCCAGAAATTTGAAAGAAGGAGATTTGGTGCTCAAAGACAATCGAGCTCCCATCTACGACCCTAGGGGCAAGTTTAGACCCAAGTGGACTGACCCTTACATCATCAAGTCAATCTGGTCAGTTGGAGCTGTCGTTCTGATGGACCTAGATGGCCTAGAGTTCTCCCAACCGATCAACATGGACAAGTTGAAGAAATATTTTCCCTGAGTGGCTTGCTAGGCCGAAAACCCAAAAGGGCGACCTAGGCAAAATTTAGAGCACAGAAAATTTGAAATTATAAAAACTGAGCTCACAAGGTTGAAAACCCGCAAAGGGCAGCCTTGGCAAAAGTTAGAGCGTAAAAGGTGAGGGTTAAAACACGAGTGAACCTGAGCCAAACTACGTAAGGCTTTATTTCCATCTTTGGGATACGTGGGCAACTTCATCCTGAAGTCTAGCCATAAACACTTCCTCGATCAACTTTATACATGTGATCATGTTTGGACATCTTCATCTTTTTCACATTCAGAAGCTCGGTTATGATCTCTGTCAGTGCTATTAGGACTAGGGCAACTTTCGATTCTTTGGGATTGAGGTTGTGCATCTCGTGTGAGATCTCGGGGTGTCGATTCGATCCATATCGAAAATGGTTTTGAAAAGTTTTAATAAAAGTTGATTTTGTTCAAATTAATCTTTTTACAACTTAGACCATTTTTTGACCAAACGGAAAATTTTCAGTACCCACAACCTTCAATTTCATTGATTTCAATACAGAGTTCTCCTACTCTTGAATACAAATTGAAGTTGCTTTTACTACATTCATAAAGAAAACTTGGAAGTTCTGATTAAAGAAAATAAATCTGAGGCATAGTCAGGTGTTCTTGTGTTCCCTCCCAGAGCTGGTCAAAGCCTTTGATACCAAGCTGGGCCCGACCTGTGCCTCTTCATTGAGCCAATCTATGCACTCATCAGAGAGCGTGCAGCTGAAAGTGGGAGCGGGGGCCAGAAGCTCTCTCGTCCTCCATGTTGTGGCATACCGAGCTAGTTGTGCACCTCGGACCGGAAATGTAGCAAGGTACTCTATCCCTTCCTCCGAGCAAGTCTGATCATGTCCGAACTGGCGTCGAATCCGGAATAGAAAGTAAAAGACACAGTGTGTCAGGCCAATCAACTGAATCCTGGGCTGGTAGGTCATGTTGTAGCTCATCGCCGCCAGATTGAGCCAAGGGCATCGCCAAGCAATGTGGTCCACGGACAAACTGCATATCCAATTGTACCACCATCCCTCATCCGGGGCATCGACCAAGCATTGTCGGAAGAAATAGCTGCAAGCTGAATATGCCGAACATGAGTCCACCACTCTCAACTTGTCCATCAACCATACCTGGGGAGGGATGAAAAATGAGAGATTAAAGAATAGAGAGGTGTGAGTTGAGAGAAAAAGTAAGCATAGGGTTTTGAGAAAAAAACCGAGCCTGAGGGCCAAGTGATGTGAGAAACATATGTGAGATGGGTGGGAAACATTACCTATAGTAGTAATGGACTCTCCGCAAACCTAGCCGTCTCTCGGCGAAGAAAAGCGTCTAATCCCATTAATGTCTCGGCTAGCGTCATGACGATGCAGCTCTTACCCTCTCTTAGGCCCTCGGCGACTTCGATCAAACAAGTTCTAAATCCACTGGAGCCTGGGGCAAGTAAGAAATGGGACAACATGCACAAGCAAAGCGCATGTCGCCGATAATCCTGCCAATGATGGTAGCTGCGGTGACCGGCATCAAAAAATCGACAAACCAAGCTCGGAATGTCCAGCTCTCCATCGTCAATCAATGACCGAGCATCGTACAAAGTAAGGCCGCACATCCTTCCTAAAGCTTGGACGTGGCCGAACCGGAGTTGAGGCAAGATTTCTTCATTGCGCTCAGATTCCATTAAAGCTTGGAAGTCCTCAAAAGTGAGACACATCTCTTGACCACCAAAGCTAAAGACATGTGTTACCGGATTCCAAAACCTTGCCGTGGCATAAAGGAAAAAGAAAAGCCTTGATGCGACCTAATGTGAATAGTGCATTTATGCGAAATCACGAAAATTTAGCCTTTAGAGCCATCAAGTTGGCAATCCAAGTTGTGAGATTTTGGACAAGAAATTCTTCCATTTGGTGCAAATCAGAGCTGAAATGAGGAAAACTACGAAGCTGAGGCTTTTGTAGAAGATAAGGTGTTGAGTGGAAGACAGGTGTCAACATTTTGGAGGTTCTTGCCATTTTTGGCCAATCGGCCAAAAATAGTACCGACCGACTATCTTTTTTGGCCGATCGGCTAGAAATTCTGGCCGATGGCCATTTCTTGTGGCTAATGGCCTTTCCCTTTGGCCGATGGCCTCTCCCTTTATTCTATGAGCAGCCTATATTTTGAATATGTTGAGAATTTGTGATTGGTACCACTTCTAATGCCTTCAGGTGATGATTTTGCGAAGTCACCCCTGTGTTACTTCAATTTGTTTATCAAGTTGTTATACATTTGCTTATCAAGTTATATTTCGTATTCTTTAAGTCTTTGTTTTGCTTATCGAGTTGTAATTACACTTGGTTAGCTTGTCAAGTTATTTGTTTTGCTTATCGAGTTGTTTTGTCGTTAGTTGGTTCACTACCTGATTGATGCAATTCGATTGTTTGGTTTTTAAAACAAAGTTCAATCTCATTTACAAATGTAATGCTTTTTGAACAAAATAGCTGTTTCATTTCATCATATGTCTCTTGCAAAAGTACATTGTTTTGAGGAAAATAAAACACTGAGGCGATAATGTGCTTCAAACTACTAGCAAAAAAAAAAATAAAGCGAAAAAGGAGAAAAGCAACAAAATGTTCCAACAAAGCAGAAAAGAAAAGTAGCAAATGTCTGAGTCAACATCAATGGTCTCAAGTGCGGGAGTCGATCCTGGTCCTCTTCATGGGCGGGGGCTCAGGATCACCACCGCCACTCGTAGTCTAAATCTGAGCTATCTCGGCCTCACCACAGAAGACTACGCCTCATTGTCAAAAATCGTCGGGAGAGGGCTCTCGTGAGCTACCCTCAGCACGGGTGCGCCTGTGCCTGCCTCGGCTGTGGATAGTCATCCCCTGCCTGACTCCCCCTCCTCCTCGGGCGGTCTGAGAATCTCTTTGGAGCACCCGTGGCGGTATCTGGAATGGGGCTTGAAAAGAACAGTGAGCAAATGCATCAGTTATGCTACGCATAAGCGGTGTATGAATGTCGTGGCGATATATGAGTTACAATGTATGAATCTTATGGCGGTGTATGAATCTGTGTATGAATGCCGTGAAGCGTATATGAGTTACGATGTATGAGCAAGTGGCGATGTATGAATCTGATGAATGAATGTCATGAAGCAGCGGGTATGAATACCAATTGCAGTGTATGAGTATAGTGTATGAATGTTGTGAGCAATGTGTGAGTACAATGTGTGAATCTTTGTGAGCAATCTTTGTGGCGATGGGTGAGTTCTGATGTATCGGTCTGGTGAGTGGTATGTCAATACAGTGTATCGGGTGCCGTATTGGTAATGTGATGTGTCGGATCGATGCGAGCAGAATATCAAGTTTTTGGCGAGGTTGAAAAGAACTTAAGGGATCCCGTAGATGGTGAGTAGGTCGATGCTCCGCTGCAGCATCCCCATCACGGAAGCCATCAGCTCCAGAGACTGTCTAGTATACTCGATGGAAGCCTGCAAAAGTATTGAAGTCATTAGTATTCTGCGGGATATCAAACCAAATGAAATGACTATACAGAATGCAAAGTATAGCAGTACATACCGGGGTCAAGCCGCCAACTCCAACAAGCTCATGATCGTGGGAGGAGGGCGATGGGTATCTGTACATCTCCCCACCCTCGGCATGTCATGGTGGTGGGCTACTTTGGCCACCCAACTCACTTGTCCTCTCGGGACCGCTCACCTTCTGAGCTTTGAGGTGCCTCGGTGCTCTGCTCGATCCTTGGCGCTACAAGTCTCTCTCGCTTCATTTCAGCGAAGAAGTCGAAGTCATCGGATAGGCTGGATAAACTCGGTGTAGTCGCCCTCGTCTCTAAAAGGGTCCGAGTCCCAGCCAATCGTGTAATCCATCATCTCCTCAAAGGTGTACCTCTCAGTATGCCTCATATGGGAAGGAGGTGGTGTAGATGCGCCCGAATGTCCCGGGAAAATCCCGTTTTGTTCATTGGGCTTACTACAGTTCGGACTCAATGTCACGGTTCTGAATCTAATCTCACAAAGTGCAATGCAAGATTGATAAATCACCAAAGAGTCCAAATCCGACAAATCGTTTTAAAAAATTGATTTTTAGAAGGGAGTGCCAAACATGGACTACTTTGCCAGATACAGAGTCGCCACCTAAATATTTTATTCTGGGAGAATTTAGAAAACCCTAACTCGCGCCTAAGGCCACGTGTCCGTCATCACCAAAGTTGCCTCGGCTCGGGAACTTGGATACGAGAGGGGAAGGTCATGCAATGAGCACCCCCGCTCTCCCGATCAAAGATCGGCCTTTATTAACATTATATCTTGTTTTTGAAAACACATGTGCTCTTATTCTGGTTATTTAACCTAGAATTACTATATGATGCGCACAGCATACAAGTATAGACTGGATTACCTAAGTTGGAACAAAGCATTGCATATTCGTTTTGAAAACGGTTTGCTACTCGCAAGTAGGCTAAAATACAGATTTTGCCACCCTCAAGTGGGCTTAAAACTCGCAATCAATGAATTGTCCCAATTCAAGTAATCCAACCTTCACCCACAGGCAATCAGGCAGTTATATCACATAAGCAAATAGCCTCATGGTAAACATGCTATCATGGCAGTCACTCACACACATGCAAGGATGCTAAAGCATAAACACTTACTGAGTACTCCGAGCCAAAACAAAAGCTATATTAGAAATCAATGCATGATCGTAACTATGTCACGAATGTCTAATGCAACACATACAAAATGCGACTAAGATAGGCTCGGCTATTCTAAAATGTCATGTAAAATGCAATTTGATACATGTATTCAACTTGGAATTGAAGTACAATGCAGTTAGTATGATGCGCCGAGCCCGATGCATGCAAGATAGATGAATAGATGCAAACATTCGAGCATAAGGATGCTAATTGAAACATGTCCTAAAACTAACCATCGTAAGCTAGTAAATAAAAGGGAGAAAGAAATGGGGATTGGAAGACATGCATCACACACACGCACACTTATTACAAAATTTGTCCTCTCGACGGAGGGTCCAAATAAATAATACATAACCAACTAGCTAATCTAAGCTAATCTAATTAAACTAGTTATTACACAACGAAATGAATAACAAGCTACAGCTAATTATTACACAACTCTAATTAATCAACAAATTAACTAAGTAAGCAATTTAAATAGGCATATAAACTAAATGAAATAGACTGCCTCAGCTTTGCTTTGAATGACAACGGATGCATGCATGCTTGAATTGCTTTGTTCAGAAATCCCTCGCAACGCCCCGACTTGCCTTTGTTTGCAATTGATCTCAGAATACTGCAAAAGGCTCCAGAAGGTTGAAACTCCACCTTGGGAATCTGTGGGAAGGCTGCCGACCAGCTATTGGCCTTGGAGACCACCTACCGACCACTTTTGTGGTGAAAATCCAGAAAAAGTGGTCGGCCAGCCACTAAATTTGGTCGACTGACCAATTTCTGCCCCTGGTTTCTGACTTTCTGCAACAGAAGGCAAAAAAGAGAGATAGCAAAGTATTCGAAACACATGTGTGCAAGACCACTCTCCCCATCATTGCATAAGCTCAAGAGAGTGTAGTCCTTGACCCTCGGGCCACCAATCACGCATTTCGATGCATGATGGCCGAGAAGCCGAATTGCACGACTCAATGTGAAATGAATGCACATACAAGCACCTAAAGCCAACAACTCCATCATGGGTAGTCAGGAATGTCGTGACCCAGGAATCAAAGTGCGTTTATTACTTTGAGTACGAGACGTCCCTCGTTTCCCGTGTTCGGACTAACTCCTATCCCAAACACAATGCAACAAACATGGCATGCACAAATGCAACTCTAGCATGCAATCCTAATGCAATGCAACTAAGTGATGCAAACATGCAAGGGATAACATGCAAACATGCAACTAGCATACACAATGCTGTAAGCTACATGGTGTGCATAATGCTCATGACACTAGCATACACAATGCACATGGAACTAATATACACAATGAGATAAACAAGGCATGCACAATGCAATGATCAATCATGCGACAACGTGGCATACTCAATGCTATGAACTACAATGGCATACTCGATGCAAAATGGACTTAAACCAAAATGAATGAGCCTCAGCCACACCCAAATCAGTGGCCAAAGATGATGAAAACAAGGCTCCAAAACTCATACAAACATGCCCAATGCAATGGCCCCAAGCCTAAGGCATAAAACACAACTTTCCAAACGCATTGAAAATGATGAAGTATGGAGTGCAAGGACACATGTTCCAACTCTGACATGGCATACAAAATGACTCCAAATGATGTAAACAACTCACACAATGCATGTTGAATGGCTCAAGCACCGAAACTAGTGAAGCGTATTACACTATAGGCATGCAAGGCAATGCTCAAATGGCCAAACCAACTCCAAAAAGACCCTATGCAGGCTAGAATATGAGCAAAAGTGAACTAAGATGATGGCTTGAAAGGCACAAAAATGAAGCTCATGCAATGGCTCACAAATGGGATATAATGATGCAACTCTCAAGCACATTGAAAGAGTGACAAACATGAGAATATGGCTAAGAAATAAGCTCTGAAATAACATTCATCATAATTCCAAAAACATGCAAATACCTCAAGTTAAGCATGCAAGGGACCTCAAAACTCAAAGCTAGGCAAGGCTATTACACTACAAGCATGCATGGCAAGCATCATTCAACCAAGAGGCCTCAAAACAGAGCTAAGGCAGCCTAAAATATGAACAAAATCAGTTTGGATCATGGCCAAAATATGCTAGAATAGAGGGCTGAAACATCATGCAATTCAAGCTAGTAAACATGATTTACACTACAAGCATATGAAGCATATGAGCGGCTACCAAACCAGCCAAAAACAGAATCATGGAATGCCAAATGATGGCCAAAAACCCACTGAGACATGACCAATACATGCAAGAATGAGGTGTTACTTTGACAAGCCATGAAAGGGATTATTCTACACATGCAAGAGGCAAATACAAGGTGACCAAACCAGCCATAGAAAGAGTCTAGGCAAGTCCCAAAAGTCACCAAAAAGGGCTTGAACCAAGCCTGGGAAGTATGAAAGTATGAAAGAATGTGCTCCTTTGAAAGGCCAAAAATGCAAACAAACAAAGCCAAAATAGAGAGGGTCTCCCCTCTCTGATTTAGGCCCTCAAAACCACATGTCAACCACTAAAAATCCTCTGGATTTCAGTGGCTAAAAGGCCAAGCAAAGATCAACACAAAGGTCTCATGGTATGGCACAAAACAAGGCTAAATAGAGCATGCAAGAGGGTAGATGACCCTCAACACCAAAAGAGCCTTAAACAAACATGAAAAACACTTAAATATAAAGCTTTTTTCAGTTGACAACAAAGCCTAAATATGCATGCAAGTATGGCTAAGAGAATAATCAAGATAGAGCTTAAAAAGAGGAAAAATGAGTTACCCTTGAAGCTCAGCAAAACCAGCAAGTTTTGGGACCAAAAACCAACTCTTCAACCTCTAAAAATACCCTCCAAGAACCTCAGATCAATGGTGGAGGTGTATGGCTATGAGGTGTGGTGCAATAGGTCAAGAACAATACACATTTTGAGCCAAAATATAGAGATATAGAGAGAAATATGTATTTTGCTTTCAACAAAATTCTGAACCTGTGCAAAGGAGAGGGAGGGCCTCTCTTATAGAGGTTTGAAGCTAAAGCTTCCTCAAGAAGCTAAAAGCTTGGATGCAAATCCTCCATACACGTGTATGGAGGATACAGGCTATGCCTTCCAGCTGGCATAGCTGGCATCCACACAATCTGACAAAATAGGAGGAAACCAGCCGACCAGAAAAGGTGGTCGGCCGACCACTTTCCCTGGTCGGCCGAGCAGGGCAAGTGGTCTCCCAGATAAAAAGTGGTCGGCCAAGGGTATTGGTGGCCTCCACACTGAAAGCAAGCTAATGGCGGGGTGGGAAACCAGAAAATGTGGCCCAAAGACCAAGAAAACCAGTTTCCCAACTAGAAAACCGACTGGCAAGGAGAAAAGTGGTTTCCAAGGAGAAAGCTAGTCTCCCACCCTTGTACCACCTTCCAAACAAGGAAAACAAGGTTCGTGCCAAGAACGAACCAACACGGATGCAAAACGAGAGTTTAGGAGGCAAGACACGTGGCCTGGGGCGTCGAAAACTGGCTATTGAGCACGAAAAGTGGCGTATGACCACAAAAGTGGTTTCCTGGACCACAGTGTCCCTCTAGACAAAGGAAACAAGGTGTGTTCCAAAAACCGTGCCAAACGGAGAATGTTAAGCGGTCTCGAACCGAGGCGCACGGTCGACGACTCCGAAAACCAGAAACTAGTCTCCAAACGGGAACAGTGGCCTACAACCACGAAAAGTAGCCTACGACCACTGAGAGATAGTCTACAAGACCTCTCCCTCCCTCCGGGAAGAGAAAACAAAACTTGGTTCGCAGACCGAGTCAAAGTACAAAAAGTCCCGAGGTCCGAAGGTGAGGCTCCCAGCCAAGAACTCCGAAACCTTGACATGAGCACAACATGCGCAATCACCGAGCGCTCAATCGATGACGTCTAAGTCTTAAGGTCGGTCAAAATTGGGGTGTCTACAGTTGTCCCTCTTTGACAGAACTCGAAAGTCATAAGTGACGGGAGTAAATGTCAAAGCGCAGAGACGACCCATTTTTGACAAGGCCGAAGACTTAGACAAACAGACGAGATAACCAAAGAGATATGCCCACAGACAGGGGCGAAATGCAAAGGACATGCACAATGCCGGACATAACCTACGATCATGCAAAAAGAGCTGTAATGCAGCAAATATACACAATAAATGCAACAATTTAAGCAAGCGAATACAGACCAAACTACATCACATGTAGAAAGGATGTAAGAGAGTTATACAATTCTCGCTATGTCTCGCACAGAAAATACAGTACCGTCCAGTTCGTCTAGTCGTACCAGCTTCAAATGAATTGTACATACAATATCGTCTGGTCGCACCAGCCTCGAATGAACTGTACATACAATATCGTCTGGTCGCACTAGCCTCGAATGAATTGTACATACAATATCGTGCCTGCAAAAGAAGGAAACTTAACAAGTACAACATAGTTAGCAATACATGTTCAACGCCATATCGACCGCGGATACATAAGACGCCGATGGAAAAGTGCATAGCAATGCAAGTAACACATGCGTGATGACGCAAGTAAAGTATGGATGCATGATAATACCAGTGAAACGTGCACAACAATGCAAGTGGTATGCATAACAATATGGGATAAGTGTAACTTCAAAAGCATGTTTGAAACAAAATGCGGAGCAGAGAAGTACGAGCCTTAAAGAGGGTAACTCAAACGCGACCTCCGATTTACCTCTCAGAGGGGTCACAACGTACTCAAAAAGGATACACCTTGCTCTTGGCGAGTGACGACGAGCCGCATGTCGAAGACTTGAATTGAGGTTCCCGCGGAGACATTTCGCGTCGAAAAGTGCACTTTTCTTGTACTTTTCCGAGAGCCGAGGACTCCGATCATCACCATAATACACAGGGAGAACAAAGGGGCCATGGAGACCACCCAGGAGGGCCACCGACCACTTAGAAAAGCTGCCGACCAGTTTTTGCCCAAAAGGTGGTCGGCCAGCCAGAAAAACTGGTCGGCCGACCAGTTTATGAAAACAGGGACAGGTTTGTCTTTTAAATTTCGGATCTTTAAGTTCACTTGGCCAAATCACTTTTGCTCACACCTCTAAGGCCGAAATCAGCTCCTCTTGCTCCCTATACCATTTTCTCCCTCAAATCTACACTTTATACGCGTTTTCCAACGCCCCACGCGAAGTTGTTTCGTGAAAACTTTTGATTTGCTTCACTTTGAACCGATTAAAATTTGATTTCGGAGCTTCTTTCTCCATTTTCGACACTTGAGGTATGTTTGTCTCGAACTTTGGCACATTTTCTCGGGGGTTGACTTTTGTTGACTTTCTCCTTTCCCGAGAGTTGACTTTTGTTGACTTTTCACAATTTTGGCTCATTTCACTCATTTTTGCTAATTTTTACAGATTTCTTCGGATGTGGATCACTTTCATCACGACGGAGGTACTCCACATGGCGAGGACGAGCCAGACATCATGTTATTGCCTCTGAGGATTCGGCCTTTCGACCCGGAGAGGTACCACCCTCAGGAGCACATCCTGCCTCCTACCACCTTCTATCACTTTACCAACTTCGATCGGCGAGCACCCGCGAACCTACTGCTACGAGAGCCAGAGTCTCATCTGTCTCACCAGGTGCGAGAGGTACGTACTTTCTTTTTACATTCTCCGCAATGTATTTTTGCATTTCTTGCTCACTTCATGTTTTCGCTAGGTATTATACCTGCTTGTTCTGAACACATTTACACGCATCCATCCGGTCCATTTGGTACATAGCTCATACATAACAATACTCTGTTCATTTAGCACGGAGCTTGTAACACAGTATTTGGCACGTAGCTTACTCTGAACGCACGGTTCATTCTGACCACACAGTTTGTTTCGGGCACACAGCACATTTTTGGGCACACGGCTCATTCTTTGGGCACGCAGCTCACTTTTCGGGCACACAGCTCATTCTTCAAGCACACAGCTCGTTCTTTGGGCACACAGCTCGTTTTTCGGGCACACAGCTCACTTTTCAGGCACACAGCTCATTCTTTGGGCACACAGCTCGTTCTTTGTGCACGCAGCTCATTTCTAATTCCAAACACACAGCTTATACACTTTCACTTGTAAACACACAGCTTATTTTACTACATTTGCATGCAGCTCATACATTCTACTTTGAACACACAGCTCACACATTTCAACTCTGAACACGCAGCTCATACACTTTCATTTGTGAACACACAGCTCATTCACTTTATTTCTGAACATACAGTTCATTTACTTCATTTGCACGCAGCTAATACATTCTATTTTGAAACTAAATACATCTGTTCATTCTGAATGCAGGTATCTTCCCGTTCCACATGGGGTTATGGATCGATCCTTTCTAGGGAGTGGTATACGGAGCTCCCAGATGCTGTACGTCACATCGTGGACGAGGCGGGATTTGGACCTTTCTACGCAGGGATATCACGTTATCCGACGAGTAGAACCCTCATGGGGGCACTTGTAGAGAGATGGTGGGACACCACCAACTCGTTTCACTTTTTAGCTACTAGGGACATGACGATGACCCTGTATGACTTCTCTATGTTAACGGGTCTTGACGTAGCCGGCCGACCGATCCCCTATGACGCTGACATAGGTGAGTGGGAGGTGGCTTGGATTTATCTGTTGGGAGCCCGCCCGCCGATAGATAGATCATCAGGTAGAGTTAGGTACACCTAGTTTTCTGAGCAGTTCAGAAGGGCCAGGCCTGAGACTGTCAAGGAGATAGAGCAGTATGCCCGGGGTTTTTTGATGTTCCTCATCGGGACCACTCTGTTCTCCGACAGGGGGAACACAGTTGGACTTTATTTGCTCAGTGCTTTGGTAGACCTATCATAGGTCAGCCAGTATGATTGGGGTGGCGCTGGCCTCGCTACCCTTTACTGTTATATGAGCGCGACCTCCTGCGGGCGAGGGAACATAGTAGGTGGCTACTGGAGAGCCAAGAAGGTATATTCTACCCTCTTGATTTACATTTCCGCTTTTCATTATCTGTATACTGCACACACGGCACACATTTCATTCTGTATCCTACATTCTGCACTCAACATTCTATATTTTCTGTACATTCTATATTCTAACAGCCACTGTTTTGTTTTTTACAGCTATGGGTTTATGCCTACTTTCCGACATTAGCCCCTGAGCTCGAGGTGGAGGTGCCTCTTGAGATCCCTTATTCTTGCAGATTTGAGAGTCGGTGTCGACCAAGGACTCGGGAGACTTTGTTATACCTCCGGCAGTTCTTCAACACTGTGTGGGCGACAGAGGTAATCAAGAACTCTCAGTTCTACATACTTTCAGCTTTGATTCATCTTGCATACTTATGACACCTAATCCGTTTATGCACTTGTTATCCGCACATCATTTGGCAGCCCTAGGCACCCTTGTCAGGAGATGCCCTGCTCCGATTCCCTGGGGCGTGGGCCACTTCTCGATACAGGACTTTATTTGAGGGGCTAGTTGGTAGGGCCTAGTTTCTAGGGGATCGCTTCATACGTCAGACGATGGGCATCCCTAATCAGGGTATCCCCTCAGCACCTCCAGATGACATGCGATCCACTGAAGGACTCACTCCCTGGGAGGTCGAGGAGCTTATGTTGGGTACTGATGCAGTTCTGTTGCTAGAGGAGGGAGATTACGTGATCTACCGCCATCTTTACTTGATGCCTCCACTGACATGTGTCTGTACTCCCACGAGGAGGGCTACTGGCATGCCATCATCAAGTCGAGTCTGGGCTGCAGATACCCCTTTGACTAGCAGGGCTGGCATATCGAGGAGTGGGGCTAGAGAGATCCCCCCGACTTATCAGTATGCTGGGTGGCCGGATCTTCCGACCGAGCTGACAGGCTGGCGGTATAGGACATCCTATCCAATTCCATTGGAGCCTCCATTTGCCTGATCATCGATACGTCAGTGACCCTGACTCGCCACCAGTATACTTTACAGTTTTGATTTATCACTCAGATATTTAGACATTCATTCATTCACTAATGACTTGCACTTACATCTACATCATCCCAGGAAGTATGCTAAGAGGTTACTCGGAGTGATGGCCTCACTCGAGAGCATGGTCCTGCGGAGAGAGACACAACTATTCATCGCCGGTGTCTCGGTACTTTTCAATTTCCTTGCATTTATCATACATCTGATGACATACTGAAATTGAACATTCCATTACATTGGTTGACTGCATGTGTAGAGCACATCTGACACACCACATTCACATACTACATCTGCATGCACTCATCCCATGCATCATTCTTGTATCTAATATACATACTCTGGCTGATGTATTCAAATTGCCCCCTTTTTTTTCAGCTCCCACCACTACAGGCTGGGCCATCCAAGCCTTCTCGAGGGGCTAGGAAAGGGGACTCGACTCACAGCCGAGGTAGGCGTAGAGCACCTATCAGAGATGATGAGGAGTCCAGTGAGGATGAGGAGTCTGCGCATCCTCAATCGGAGACATCCGCAGGCAGAGAGAAGGACTCTGGCTCTGGTTCTGAGAGTGGAGGTGATACCGAGGAGGGTTCCGAGGACGGCAGCTCCAATTCAGATGGTGGTGCAGGTGGAGGTGGTGTAGAGGCTGCTGAGCTGAAGAGGATGAAGAGAGCCTCCTGATCTTGAGCTAGACAGCACCGATGCAGATGTTCTTGCTTTATTTTATTTTCTTTTTTGTTTACTAGTAGTTGTAGCACATTAGCTTTAGGCAGTTTTATTTTCTTTAAAACTTGTACCCTGTTGTAAAATGTTGTAAAAAAAGAAGCTATGATGGAATGAAACAGCTTTTTGTTCAAAAGGTGTTGTATTTTGCATTCTTAGCATCGCATCGCATTATTTTGCACCCCAAAAAAATGAGATAGAATGGAAATCGAGCATTGTACATTGCCAAGTCAGGTAATGAGCCAACGTAGCAAACTAAACAGCTTAACTCACTAAAAAACAACAAAACTTTAGCAAGTTTACAACTCGATATGTGATATCCCTGTTCCGTAATATGTTAAATTGGTCCTTAATTTGAATATAATTGTGTGTTTAGCATGATTTTATGTGCCATTATGTGAATATATGTGATTTTGAAGTTTTATCTGTTCACCGTAGGAATATCTGTTTGAATAATCTGCTCTGGAAATTAAATTGAGGGCCTTATCGGCCACCGAACCCAAAATTGATTACGCCATTGTGATTGGCATAATTCTTAGAGCCTACGGTGAAATTTAATTGAAAAATTGATTCGGACCAGATTAAATTGATAAATTAGTGCCCAATTGTTTATTACTATCAAATTGGGTTAGTGGGTTTGTTGAATAAAGGCACTACACTCTCTATTCTTCCCCTTTATTTACATTTTGACTGATCATAAACATTAAGGAAGAGAGGGGGGTCGGCTAAGAGAGGGAGAGAGTGAAGAAATTGGAGTTTTGGCCTCAAAACTTGATAAATTGTAGACCAACTCAAGAATTAAGCTTAAGTTTGGAAAATCAAAGGCTCTAGGTAAGTAATTCTTGGATTATAGTTTGCAATTTTGTGTGTGTTCAAGCTAATTGAGTGATCAAGAGTAAAATTGAGTGAAATTGGGTTGGTTTTGTTGAATTAAGGCTTGATATATGCATGCATGTAAGATATTGTTTTGTAATAGCATGTATAAGCTTGAAATACATGATTCAAGTAGGGTTTTGGGTTGAAACTCATGTTTTGATCACCATTGGTGTTGTCTAAGTTGAGAATGTGGCTAGTTCATCACATGCATGTACAATTTGAGAAGAGATGAGCTTGAAATGCATGAATATGTATGATAGAGTTGAAGTTGATGTCAATTTGAAACGTGCAAGTGTGTAATCCTTGAAATTGAGCTTCCTAATGTTGTAATCTTGTATTGGTAGCATGTTAACATGTGTAAATGTGTAATTTGAACCATTGCATGCAAGTAATGTGGTTGGAATGTCGAAGTTGAGCTCAAGAACACATTCTGGGTTTTCCATAATTTTGAGGTCTGCTTGAGCAGGAGAACCTCCGCTCGAGCGTAAAAATCGTGCTCCCAGCACTTTTTGCAGAATTAGGTATCCGCTCGAGCGGGGAGCTTTTGTGGACAGGCCTTCCGCTCGAGCGCTCTATTCCACGCTCGAGCGTATTTTTCATGCAACCAGTACTTTGCAGGCCTTAAGGGTCCGGCTGAAGGGAGAAGTCCACGCCGGCGAGGACTCATCTTCAAAAATCAAAATGCATTCTATGTTCTGTTTTCCGTTCCCTTTCACTTCTAAGCACTCTTAGGCATACATTGAGCATTGTAATTGGGTTAAAGAGATAAGAATGAAGCCTAAAGAGGAATATGTGAATTAATGAACGGATTGAATTGTTGGTGACCCTTTTGTGTTCATGAAATGTGTAGGGTCAAGCTCCGAGGCAAATCCACAAGCCGATCACTGTGAGTAATATCTTAACAAGATATTTGAAATATACTGTTGTCCAATTGTTTACACTTATGTAAGTTTTATAAGTTCATTAGTTTGAATGATGGACAACGATTGGTATAAATAACTGGGCCAAAGGCGGATTGATGTGAATGATTGGGCCAAAGGCCGATTGATATAAATAATTAGGCCAAAGGCCGATTGATACGAATGATTGGGGCCGAAGGCCGATTGACATGAATGATTGGGGCCGAAGGCTGATTGACATGAATGATTGGGCCGAAGGCTGATGGATACGAATGATAGACATGGATGATTGGGCCGAAGGCCGATGGATACGAATGATGGATATAGATGATTGGGCCAAAGGCCGATGGATATAGATGATTGGGCCAAAGGCCGATGGATATAGATGATTGGGCCAAAGGCCGATGGATATAAATGATTGGGCCGAAGGCTGTTTGCTGTACTGTTTTAATGATTATTTATATATTTTCCTCATTTGATATTATTCACTGGGCATTCGCTCACGCTCATTCATGTACATATACATAAGCCAAGGGACGTCCAGAACCAGTCCCGGTAAACTTGTGAGAAACAGTTTAAGTTTTGAGGAGTCAGCCCAAATGTCTCACGCACGAGACTGTCTTCGCCTTTGATCTTGTTTATAGTCTTGTTATATTGGCGAATACGTTGGTCTACTTTTTTATATAAGACTTGGGTTTGACTGACTTATATCTGTATGATCCTGTATGTACAGCGTTCTGTGATAGTACATATTTTGATGTGAGTTATTAACATATAAATGTTTGAAATGTTACGGTGTGCATTTAAGCACGGCTCTATGGACAAAGTTTTTGAATTGCTTCCGTTTGGCCCTTTTATCTCTGATGAGTTTTGGTTTACTTGAATTGAGGCCGTAGGTAATCACACGATTACTGGCTGGTTATGGCCTTAACCCATAGGGGCGGGTTCGGGTCATGACAGAGTGGTATCAGAGCACGAGTTAATAACTCACACACTTGTCCAAAAAAGCAATAAGCGTCTAGAAAAGACCTAGGATGCATTCATAGTGTGAATTTGAAAGCACCAAGTATATGCATAAATGTTTTGATATGAACGACTATGTGCCATAAGTTCTGATTTGCCTGCATCGTAAATTATCTGGATGTGTATGCTCTTTAATGTACGCATACTTGTAAATCTTTTGCATAAAATATATTGGCATGAAATATAATGCAAGTTTAATCAGATGGTGAGAACAAGAGGTGATGAGTTGGAAGAGTCCTCTACTGCCAGAATAGACATAATGGAAAGATTGCTACAGGAAATGGCAGAAGCCTTGAGACAGCAACAGGAGTGGCAACAATAGTGGCAGTGACCACATCCGCCACCTCCACCTCCGGCACCCCCTGTGCCAGATAATCAGAACGATAACCGAATCATAGCCCTCACCAAAGAGTTCAAGAAAATGAAACCACCACAGTTCCATGGCGGATTAGATCCTCTGAAAGCTGAAGCTTGAGTCCTCGGCATCGAAAAACTGTTTGAAGTATTCCCATGTTCAGAGGCACAGAAAGTACTTCTAGCCACCTTTATGCTAGAGGACGAAGCAAAAAGATGGTGGATGTTGATGCGTGAGAGTTACAAAGATGCTGATTGGGCAAAGTTTTTAGAAATCTTTTATGACAAGTACTTCCCGCAGTGTGTCCGGGATAGGAAAGTGGCGGAATTTATGGAACTGAAACAAGGCAAAGATGATCAGAAGCCGAGTATGAGGCCAAATTCACCGAATTGGCCAGGTTTGCGCCACACGTGATTGACACAGATTATAAGAAGGCGCTACATTTTGAAGGTGGGCTCCGAGGTGACATTTTAGAGAGAGTGAATGTCTTGAAGCTGGAGACTTACATTGGGGTATTAGACCGGGCCATAATATCTGAGGCTAATATAGCCAGACAAACTAAACCCACAACTGATTGGAAGGGTAGCAAAAGACAGAGCTTCTTCTCAAAGAAGAAGTTTTCAAAGAAGTAGAATACGGGCTCCTCGAATACTTCTAATTATTCCCGAGACACGACCCCGTTGTGTACCACTTGTGGTAATAGGCATCGTGGGGTTTGCTACTGTGTGACAGAAGCTTGTTTTAATTGTGGTAAGCAAGGGCATATGGCCAGAGATTGCAAGCAGAACCGTGGAAAATTTGCTGCTAGTTCAACAGCATCAGTCCCAAAACCAGGAAATGTTATGGGACCTACTCCCACCGGAGATACCGTGAGACAGGGGAGAGTTTTTGCGCTTGTCCCGGGCGATATGAGGAATGCCAAAGCCATTGTCTTAGGTACCATTTCAATATGTAATCAGGATGCCTTTGTATTAATTGATTCTGGATCAACACACTCATTTGTGACATATACATTTGCATCTAGACTGAAAAGACCCCTAGAGTTATTGCCATATTTATTGTGTGTGTCTGCTCCATCGGGGGAATCTGTGTTATGTGACTATATATATCGGTTTTGTGAGATGCATATTGAGGATGCTACCTTATATGTAGATTTATTGCCCTTGAACTTTAGACATTTTGATGTAATTTTGGGCATCGATTGGTTGACCAAGTATTGTGCCACCATAGATTGTGTGACAAAAAGGGCTGTATTTAAACCACCAGAACAAAAAGAAATTGTGTTTGTGGGTAATGGGGTAGTGCCTCCACCTTATTTGATATCTGCAATGAAAGCATGTAAACTGATCAGGAAAGGGTGCCAGGGTTATCTGTGCTATGTGTTGACTGAACAACCTGTGAATGTTGAATTGAATGATATACCTATTGTTAGAGAATTCCCATATGTGTTCCCAAATGAATTACCGGGGGAATTGGTAGACCGAGAGATAGAATTTACTATTGAGATTGTGCCAGGCACCCAGCCTATTTCTAAAACTCCCTACAGAATGGTTATTGCTGAAATGAGGGAATTGAAAGAACAGTTACAGGATATGCTTGATAAGGGGTTTATCCGATCCAGCACTTCGCCTTGGGGTGCACCAATGTTATTTGTGAAGAAGAAGGATGGTACTTTGCGCCTGTGCATCGATTATCGGGAATTGAACAAGGTAACGATAAAGAACAAATACCCTTTACCCCTTATTGATGATTTATTTGACCAACTACAAGGATCACAGGTGTTCTCTAAGATTGATTTAAGATCCGGGTATTATCAGCTAAAGGTTACAGCAGAGGATGTTGAGAAAACCGCATTCAGAACGAGGTATGGTCATTTTGAGTTCCTTGTTATGCCATTTGGAGTGACTAATGCTCCGGCAGCATTTATGAACTTTAATGAACATAATTTTTAAAACCTACCTTGATGAGTTTGTTGTAGTTTTCATCGATGATATTTTGATATATTCCAAAGATAGACTTGAACATGAATATCACTTGAGAACTGTTTTACAAATACTTCGGGAAAGAAAATTATTTGCTAAACTAAAGAAATGTGAGTTTGGGTTGGATGAGGTTGTTTTCTTAGGGCATGTGATCAACAAGGAAGGAATTTCAGTAGACCCGCAGAAGATAGAGGCAATTGTGAATTGGCCTACACCAACTAATGTGATAGAAGTCCGTAGCTTCATGGGCTTAGCTGGGTACTACAGGAGGTTTGTGAAGGATTTTTCAAAATTAGCCGTGCCTCTTACCCAATTGACACGTAAAGGGCAACCATTTGAGTGGAACAATGAAAGAGAATCAGCCTTTCATGAATTGAAGACGAGATTGACTACTGCACCAATTTTGACATTACCTTCAGGTACAGAAAATTTTGTGATTTTCAGTGATGCATCTTATAAGGGTTTGGGTGGTGTGTTAATGTAGAATAGAAAGGTTATTGCTTACGCCTCTCGGCAGTTGAAGCCACATGAGAAGAATTATCCAACACATGAACTAGAATTGGCCGCAGTTGTTTTTGCTTTGAAAATCTGGCGGCATTATTTGTATGGGGCAAAGTGTGAGGTCTACACGGATCATAAGAGCCTGAAATACTTCTTTACGCAGAAAGAGTTGAATATGCATCAGAGAAGATGGCTAAAACTGATAAAAGACTACGATCTAGAGATTCAGTATCACTCCGGGAAAGCTAATACAATGGCTGATGCTTTGAGTAGAAAATCAACAGGGAGTATAGCTTGTTTGCTTACTGAGCAGAGGGAGATTTTGCAAGACTTTGAGAAGTCTGAAATTGAAGTAGTAGTAGGTGAACAGGGCGGACTGACAACCGCTATTACAGCTGAGCCGGCAATTGTTGATGAAATCAAACAGAAACAGAAAGAGGATGAGTTCCTCAGAATGGTCATTGATGAGTTCAAGACAAGTCCAAAAGCAGAATTTAGCATTAGAAATGAAATGTTGAAATTCCAGAACCGAATATGTGTCCCTGACATCCCGGAACTAAAGAAGAGGGTCTTAGATGAAGCCCACAGATCCGTATTTGCTATGCATCCGGGTAACAATAAAATGTATCGGGATTTGAAACAAACCTATTGGTGGCCTAAAATGAAGAAAGAGATTGCAGAATATGTCTCCAAGTGCCTTCAGTGTCAGCAAGTCAAGGCTGAACATCATAAACCAGGCAGTCTACTTCAACCTCTCCCTATTCCTGAGTGGAAGTGGGAACATGTGACTATGGACTTCGTTGTTGGCCTACCTTGGACTTCTCGAGGTATGGATTCTGTTTGGGTTGTAGTTGATAGACTGACTAAACCTGTACATTTTCTGCCTATCTAAACTACATTTACTGCTTACAGATTGGCTACCATTTATATTGATGAGATTGTCCTTTTACACGGAGTTCCAGTATCTATTGTGTCGGATAGAGATCCAAAATTTGTATCTAGATTGTGGAAGAGTTTGCAGGAAGCTATGGGAACAGAACTAAGGTTCAAGATCGCATTCCACCCACGCATGACGGGCAATCGTAATCTAACGATACAAACTTTGGAAGATATGCTTCGCATGTGTGCTTTGGATTTTCAGGGGAGTTGGGAAGACTATTTGTCACTTGCAGAATTTGCTTATAATAACAGCTTCCACTCCAGCATCGGTATGGCACCGTACGAGGCTTTGTATGGTAGGAGGTGTAGATTTCTAATTTGTTGGACAGAGGTCAGGGATAGAGCTTTACTTGGGCCATAAATTGTGCAAGACACTTCTTATAATAACCCGACCCTCGCACATGATTTCTGATATATTCTTAGTCCTTGATTGGTACTTTTAAACGCTTACTGTAAACTTCCATGAAAAATTATGGTTAAGTAAGTGAAATCCATGTTTATGGATGCCTATCTGTTTCACAAGAAAACTATCTCACGTTTGAATTAGAAATTGGAAGCCTTAATGGCTTAATTATCTGAAATTGACTTTATATATGTAATCAGCATAATTTTTATATACTATTAAGCCTGTTTACGAAGTTTCAATTTCGGAATGATTAAACGATTGGATTTCGTCTTATATGCACTTATATATGTTTTCTTTAAGTATGTTTATATATGTCTCTAAGTGTATTATTGAGTTATGACTCAAGAACCTTTCCATCCAAAATCTCCTGGGAGAGGGAAATAGAGGGTGTAAAGGAAAAGAATTGGGGGAAAAAGAAATTCATCAAAGAAGATTGTCAAATTCAAGGAAGTTGTGGAAATTAATTCAAGGTAAGCTTCATCCAACCCATTTAACCTTCACTTGGACTCAAGGAAGGATGAATTCTTGTTTTGACAACTTAGGGTTTGTATTATGTATGAATTATGGTTGATTAAAGGATGTTCCTTAGCAATTGGTTGTTTTGTCACCTAAGTTAGGTGTTATGTGAAGGTTACACTTCAATCTTTAGTTTTATGCTAACCCTAAGAAAATACATATATATATATATATAAGATGTCATGTTTTATGAACATAAGGACATTTGCAAAAGTGATGAAGCTTCTAATCATGTTTACCTTGTGTAGTTTAGATGATAATTCATGTTATAGTGAAGTTGGGTCAATATGTTGTAGCAATTTTATCTTGATTGCATGTATAAAGAAGTAGTGTTGCAGAATTTCTGGTTGAACTTCGAACTGCCCAAAACAGGGACACGGCCGCTCGAGCGGAGACCCGAGTGCTCGAGCGGAAAGGAAGGAAAAATTATATGTTCTGTTTTGCGTGCTCGATCCTCAGCTATTTTTAGATTATTTTTTTGATGATCTTAAGATGATTGTAAATTCATTGGAAGTATAACGATTCAGGAATGAAAATACAAGAAAAAAAGGAAGGAATTAATGTGCAAGTTTTGAATGTGTGCAGGACACACTTCGGGAGGAAGTAGCACGTCGTCTCAACACCACTGTGAGTAGTAGTACCATTATATGCTTCACATGTATAGCTAATGATTGTCATTAGCATCTTGTTCATACACGATATGTAATTACGTTCATGTTTTGACATGTGTATATAAAGAAATGGGAAAGATGAAGTGTTCTCATTCTTTAAGATTATGGGCCTTTGGCCATACAGTATAAGTAACTACATTATGAAACAAAGTGCTACACAGGACTAAGTGCTACGATGTGAGTCACCGCTAGAACCCGCGTGAGATGCCTCTTGAGTTCATACAAGAATTTACAAGGGCTTAATGCCAAGTTACAAGGGCTTACTGCCAAATGATTCACGGGCTCCATGCCAATTTATTCAAGGGCTTTGCGCCACTATGTTTATGGGCTTCGTGCCACCATGACTAAGGGTTTGTGCCACACTATACAAGGGCTTTAAGCCAAAACACTATGCGCAAGCCAATATGTTCCAAGATAAGATCTAAGATTATTATGAGTAAGTACAGATTCAGACTCATTATGTGAATGCTGCATTAGTATACGAAAGTACATGTTTGAAGCTTTGATTACCAGGTTGGAACTTTAATTGGAATTTTAGAATTTCAGAAATTTCATGGTCCGCTCGAGCGGGGGAATTCCCGCTTGAGCGTGAAAATTAACCTCTCAGCAATTTTTCAGAATTTCATCGTCTCGCCGAGCGAGGAATTCGCCGGCGTAAAAATCGACCTCAAAGATTTTTGTTAAATTAAATTACCGCTCGGCGCCAAAGTGGCGTTCAAGCGGGGAGCCATTTTCAGTAAAAATTGGAAAGTTGCATTTAGTTCATATTTCTAACCTCATCTCTTTCCAAGGCATGTTAGACACGATTTATGGTTCAATAAGTGTTGAGAAGCTATGAATATATATGTATTTTATATATTATGTTTTAAGTTAAGTATCGCTTTATGTAGGTATTACTATTCATTGAGTTTGGCTCACCCTCTGTTATGTCTGTTTCTGTAGGTAACCAACCAGGAGGTCAGTCCTGACCCAGGATGTCCATTTTCTTTTGTCAACCTTTATGAGTCCAGGCACTAGACGAGATCACTTCCTTTTGTGAAGCTTTGCTAAGATGTTTACTTGTATTTTGACTACTCATTTAAGGTTGAATGTACATAACTTTAATGTTTTTGTATATGCCCAATCATGGGGCTAGGACTGTATATATATATATATATATGATTGATGCTCGAGATATAATTTTGGCTTGTATTGTATATGATGCATTTGATCCTGGCATATTAGAGGTTGCTCAATGGAATTTGTTATACTATGTTAAATCTTAGTGCTTCCATTAAGGCCTCGTTTGCTATGTATATTCGATTATTCATCTGTTTCTGAATGGGTCATGCCCAAACTTTTAGGGGCGAGTTTAGGGGCGTGACACTTCTGAAAAAATCAAAACTATTCGGCAAAGGCTCAAAACAGCTCAAGACCGACAGAAGAATTATGCAGACGTTCGGAGAAGACCTCTTGAGTACGAGGTTGGTGACCATGTGTTCATCCGTGTTTCTCTGATGAAAGGCCAAGTCAAATTTGGGAAAAGGGGGAAGTTGTTGCCCCGTTACATTGGGCCGTTTCAAATTTTGGAAAGGCTTGGCCCAGTTGCTTATAGAGTTGCCTTGCCATCGGGATTCGAGCAAATCCATAATGTGTTTCATGTGTCGATGTTGAGGGGTTACCTCAGAGACTCGTTTCATGTGATCGATAATCACCGGGTTGCTATTGATGAAAATATAGAATATGCTGAATGGCCAGAACGGATTGTAGACAGGCAAGTAAAACAGTTGAGAAGAAAGTCCATCCCAATGGTGAAAGTAGAATGGAAAGAACACTATGGGACGAATGCTACATGGGAAAAAGAGGAGGAAATGCGACTAAGCTATCCACATTTGTTTCCCGATGAAGGTAAGTTAAGTTTGGAGGACCAAACTTCCTAAAAGGGGAGAAGACTGTGATATCCCTGTTCCGTAATATGTTAAATTGGTCCTTAATTTGAATATAATTGTGTCTTTAGCATGATTTTATGTGCCATTATGTGAATATATGTGATTTTGAAGTTTTATCTGTTCACCGTAGGAATATCTGTTTGAATAATCTGCTCTGGAAATTAAATTGAGGGCCTTATCGGCCACCGAACCCAAAATTGATTACGCCATTGTGATTGGCATAATTCTTAGAGCCTACGGTGAAATTTAATTGAAAAATTGATTCGGACCAGATTAAATTGATAAATTAATGCCCAATTGTTTATTACTATCAAATTGAGTTAGTGGGTTTGTTGAATAAAGGCACTACACTCTCTATTCTTCCCCTTTATTTACATTTTGACTGATCATAAACATTAAGGAAGATAGGGGGGTCGGCTAAGAGAGGGAGAGAGTGAAGAAATTGGAGTTTTGGCCTCAAAACTTGATAAATTGTAGACCAACTCAAGAATTAAGCTTAAGTTTGGAAAATCAAAGGCTCTAGGTAAGTAATTCTTGGATTATAGTTTGCAATTTTGTGTGTGTTCAAGCTAATTGAGTGATCAAGAGTAAAATTGAGTGAAATTGGGTTGGTTTTGTTGAATTAAGGCTTGATATATGCATGCATGTAAGATATTGTTTTGTAATAGCATGTATAAGCTTGAAATACATTATTCAAATAGGGTTTTGGGTTGAAACTCATGTTTTGATCACCATTGGTGTTGTCTAAGTTGAGAATGTGGCTATTTCATCACATGCATGTACAATTTGAGAAGAGATGAGCTTGAAATGCATGAATATGTATGATAGAGTTGAAGTTGATGTCAATTTGAAACGTGCAAGTGTGTAATCCTTGAAATTGAGCTTCCTAATGTTGTAATCTTGTATTGGTAGCATGTTAACATGTGTAAATGTGTAATTCGAGCCATTGCATGCAAGTAATGTGGTTGGAATGTCGAAGTTGAGCTCAAGAACACATTCTGGGTTTTCCATAATTTTGACGTCTGCTCGAGCGCGAGAACCTCCGCTCAAGCGTAAAAATCGTGCTCCCAGCACTTTTTGCAGAATTAGGTATCCGCTCGAGCGGGATATCTCACGCTCGAGTGGGGAGCTTTTGTGGACAGGCCTTCCGCTCGAGCGCTCTATTCTATGTTCGAGCGTATTTTTCATGCAACCAATACTTTTGTAGGCCTTAAGGGTCCGCTCGAGCGGGGAAGTCCACGCTCGAGTGGGGACTCTGTCTTCTAAAAATCTGAAAATGCATTCTATGTTCTATTTTCCGTTCCCTTTCACTTCTAAGCACTCTTAGGCATACATTGAGCATTGTAATTGGGTTAAAGAGATAAGAATGAACCCTAAAGAGGAATATGTGAATTAATGAACAAATTGAATTGTTGGTGACCCTTTTGTGTTCATGAAATGTGTAGGGTCAAGCTCCGGGGCAAATCCACAAGCCGATCACTGTGAGTAATATCTTAATAAGATATTTGAAATATGTTGTTGTCCAATTGTTTACACTTATGTAAGTTTTATAAGTTCATTAGTTTGAATGGTGGACAATGTTTGGTATAAATAACTGGGCCAAAGGCGGATTGATGCGAATGATTGGGCCAAAGGCCGATTGATATAAATAATTGGGCCAAAGGCTGATTGATACGAATGATTGGGGCCGAAGGCCGATTGACATGAATGATTGGGCCAAAGGCCGATGGATACGAATGATAGACATGGATGATTGGGCCAAAGGCCGATGGATACGAATGATAGATATAGATGATTGGGCCAAAGGCCGATGGATATAGATGATTGGGCCGAAGGCTGTTTGCTGTACTATTTTAATGATTATTTATATATTTTCCTCATTTGATATTATTCACTGGGCATTCGCTCACGCTCATTCATGTACATGTACGTGAGCCAAGGGACGTCCAGAACCAGCCCCGGTAAACTTGTGAGAAACAGTTTAAGTTTTGAGGAGTCAGCCCAAACGTCTCATGCACGAGACTGTCTTCGCCTTTGATCTTGTTTATAGTCTTGTTATATTGGCGAATACGTTGGTCTACTTTTTTATATAAGACTTGGGTTTGACTAACTTATATCTGTATGATCCTGTATGTACAGCGTTCTGTGATAGTACATATTTTGATGTGAGTTATTAACATATAAATGTTTGAAATGTTACGGTGTGCATTTAAGCACGGCTCTATGGACAAAGTTTTTGAATTGCTTCCGTTTGGCCCCGTTATCTCTGATGAGTTTTGGTTTACTTGAATTGAGGCCGTAGGTAATCACACGATTACTGGCCGGTTATGGCCTTAACCCATAGGGGCGGGTTCGGGTCATGACACGATAAGTAAATTTCGACAATGTTGATAAACAAAGGGCAACAATTCGATGAACAAAACTCGACAACTCTGTAAAACTTAACAACTTGATAAGCAAAACTTAACAACTTGATAAGCAAAACTTAACAACTCGATAAGCAAAACTTAACAACTCGATAAGAAAAACCTAACAACTCAATAAGCAAATGCATTTCGGACAAACAGGGCGATGGAACGCATTCGAAACAGAGGTAAACTCGGACCTTCAACACTCCCAATACATAGAAAGGCTAGGAGCTCCCTTGTAGAGACTAGGAAAAGGCCAAAAACTAGTTTTTCTCCATGGCCGACCACCAAAAGTGGCTAGCCGACCAGTTTTTTGCTCAAGAAATCAGTATGTGGCTCACGACTGAAAAAGCTGCTAGCCAACTGAAAGTGGTCGGCCGACCAGTTGGCATGGTGACCTCCAAATTTTTGACACTTATCCTCCAAACAGTACCTTATTCTCCATAAAAGTTCCAGGTTCGTGGTTCTTTCATTCCATCTCAATTTTACATCAAAATGGAGGCATTTCTCATCCAAAATCTCACAACTTGGATTGCTACCTTAGATAGCTCGAAAAAGTTGAACTTCCGAGGCTTCGGTATAAATGCACTATTCACGCTGAGTCGCACCCCGCTGCACCTTCTGTTTCTCCATGTCGCGGTAAGGTTTTGGAACCCGGTAACACATGTCTTTAGTTTTGGCGGGTAAGAGATGTGTCCTACCTTCGAAGACTTTCAAGCTTTGATAGAATCCGAGCGCAACAAAGAAATCTTGCCCCAGCTTCGCTTCAGCCATGCCCAAGCCTTAGGACGAATGTGTGGGCTCACTATGCACAACGCTCAGTCTTTGATCCGTGATGGAGAATTGGACATCCTCAGCCTGATTCATCGTTTTTCCAATGCCGGTGACCGCGGTGATCACCGCTGGCAAGGTTTTCGGCGACATGCCCTTTGCTTGTGCATCTTGTCTCACTTTTTGCTTGCCCCAGGCTTCAGTGGGCCTAGCGTTCATTTGATTGAAGTTGCCCAAGGCTTGAAAGAGGACAAAAGCTGCATTGCTATGACATTAGCCGAGACATTAATGGGCTTGGATGCTTTCCATCGCCGGGAGACGACCAGATTCGCGGGGAGTCCACTACTGCTACAGGTAATGTTTCCCACCCTGTCTCACATATATATTGCTCACATCACTCGGCCCTCAAGCTCGATTTTTCTCTCAAAACCCTTTTCTCACTTTTCTCTCATCGTACATCTCTCTATTCTTTAATCTCTCATTTTCCATCCCTTCCCAGGTGTGGTTGATGGACAAGTTGCAGGTTGTGGACTCTTGCCCAAAATTTACTCACTAAGGGCTACTTCTTCCGGCGACATCTAGTCATTGCCCTTGATGAGGGATGGTGGTTCGACTGGATGTGCAGTTTGTCCGCAGACCGTATTGCTTGGCGTTGTCCTTAGCTCAATCTACCGGCAATGAGCTACAACATGTCCCGACAGACCGGAATTCAATTGATTGGCCTGACACACTGCGTGTTCTACTTTCCTTTCTGGTTCCAACGCCAGTTCGGCCATGATCAGATTTGCCCAACAGAGGGGATAGAGTACCCAGTTGCATTTCCAGTCCGAGACGCACAGCTAGCTCGGTATGCCACGACATGGAGGACGAGAGAGCTTCTAGCCCCCGCTCCCACTTTCAGTTACACTCTTTCTAATGAGTGCATAGATTGGCTCAATGAAGAGGCACAGATTGGGCCCAGCTTGACATCAGAGGCTTTAGCCAGCTCTGGGAGGGGATGCGGGAACACCTAATTATGCCCCTGATTTATTTACTTTAATCAGAACTTTCAAGTTTTCTTTATGAGTGTAATAAAAAGCAACTTCAATTTGTATTCAAGAGTAGGAGAACTCTGTACTGAAATCAATATAATTGGAGGTTGTGGGTATTGAAAATTTCCCATTTTGTCCAAAAATGGTCTAAGTTGTAAAAGATTAATTTGAGCAAAATCAACTTTTATTAAAACTTTTCAAAACCATTTTTGATGTGGATCAGAACTGGACACGCCTGACATCTGTCACTGAGATGTACAACCCCGGATCCTAGCAACTGGAAAGTTGCCCCTAGTCTGAATAGCACTACACTGGAGATCGCAACCGAGCTCTTGAATGCGAAATGGACAAAGATGATCGACATGATCATATGGACAAAGTTGATCGGGGAAATGTTTATGGCTGGACTTCAAGATGAAGTTGCCTACGTATCCTAAAGATGGGAATCAAGCCTTACGTGTTCTACCAGTTCACTCGTATTAACCCTCACCTTTTACATTCTAACTTTTGCCAAGGCCTTTATGGTTTTCAACCTTATGAGCTCGGTTTTTATAATTTCAAATTTTTCTATGCTCTAACTTTTGCCTAGGTCGCCCTTTCGGGTTTTCGGCCTAGCGAGCCACTCAGGGGTAATATTTCTTCAACTTGTCCATGTTGATCGGTTGGGAGAACTCTAGGCTATCTAGGTCCATCAGAACGACAACTCCACCCGACCAGATAGACTTGATGATGTAAGGACCAGTCCAATTGGGTCTGAACTTGCCCCTAGGGTCGTGGATGGGAGCTCGGTTGTCTTTGACCACCAAATCTCCTTCTTTCAGATTCCTGGACTTAACCTTCTTGTTAAAAGCCCTGGCAATTCGTCATTGATAACCCTGAACATTGTACAGTGCTTTCAGCCTTCGCTCGTCAAAGAGCATGAGTTCTTCAAACCTGCTCTACTGCCAATCTACCTCAGCTATCTGGCACTCCATCAGTACTCGTAATGACGGAACCTCAATTTCGATAGGTAGAACGGCCTCCATCCCATAAACCAATGAATACGGAGTCGCCCCAGTAGAAGTTCTAATTGAAGTCCGGTAGCCCCACAGAGCAAATGGCAACTTATCTAGCCAGTCCCAGTTGGTTTACACCATCTTTTGCAAAATGTGTTTAATGTTCTTGTTGGCGGCCTCAACTGCTCCATTGGTCTGCGGCCGATACGTGGATGACTTATAAAAAGCCACGTTGTATTTTTCCAACAAGTCAATCACTTCCTTCTTGAATTAGGAACCGTTATCTGAAATAATCTCGTTCGGGACCCCATAGCAACAGATGATGTTGTTCCTGATGAACTTTGCAACATGTGAAGCCTTCAACACCACATAAGATTGGGCCTCAACCCACTTTGTGAAATAGTCTATCGTGACCAGAATGAACTCATGCCCATTAGACCCATTCGGAGTGACAGCCCCGATCACATCAATCCCCCAGACTAAAAATGGCCATGGCAAAGTCATATTGTACAGCTTCGACGGCGGAATGTTCATGCAGTTTGCATGGACCTAACATTTGTGGCATCGCTGGACAAAACTAATACAATCCTCTTCCATGGTGGACCAGTAGTAACCCTGCCTCAGGATTTTTCGGGCTAGCATCACCCCGCTCATGTGTGCTCCACACTCTCCTCCATGGATGGCCTCCATCAGGCTCTTTGATTCTTCGACGTCGACACACAGTTTATGCATTCCCAGATGACCTCTCTTGTACAGTTTACCCCCACAAATGATGAACTAAGCAGCCATTCTTCTGATTGCCCTTTTATCCTTGGCATTTTCCCCTGATGGATACGCTTCTTTCTCCAAGAAGTTCCAGACATTGTAGTACCAGCGGTTCTCATCTTGAACCTCTTCTATGGCAGCAATCGACTCGTAGGCCGGCACAAACTTCTGGTCAATGATGATCGGACGCATCCAGACTCCAAAAAGGATATCTATTATAGAAGATAGAGTTGCTAATGAATCTACAAACCTGTCGTTTTCTCTTAACAGATGAGCGAAGTTCAGTTTCTCAAACCAAGGAATCAGCAAGTCTAAGGTCTGGTGGTAAATTCTCATATTTTCTTCTTTGACTTTCCAATCTCCTTTAGCTTAAGATACAATAAGGTTCGAGTCCCCGATGACGTCCAACCGTTTTGCCCCTAGTTCTAGGGCGGCTTCTAAACCAGCAATGCATGCTTCATATTCTGCTTCGTTGTTTGAGACCTTGAACCAGAGTTTAAATGCTAGAGGGATACGGGAATTGTCGGGTGCTATCAGTAGCACCCTTATCCCATACTCGTACTGGTTTGACGCTCTATCAAAATACATCGTCCAAAACTCATCTTCGATATGCAAAATAGCCTCGTCTGGGAATGAGTACTCAACTGCTTCATCCCCCTCAACTGGGTGATCGGCTAGGAACTCCGCTACCGCTCTCCCCTTTACCGACTTGCGTGTCACATACTTCAGATCAAATTCAGAAAGCAGAAGTAACCAACGAGCTAGCCTACCCGTAAGTGCTGGTTTCTCGAAGAGATATTTGATGGGATCTAATCTTGAAACCAACATTACAGAGTGAGATAACAGGTAGTGCCGCAGCTTCCTGGTAGCCCATACCAAGGCCAAACAAGCCTTTTCGAGTGGAGTGTAGCGGGTCTCGTAATCCAACATCTTCTTGCTCAGGTAGTAGATAGCTTTTTCCACTTTGTCTTCGGACTCCTGTGCGAGCATGTAACCCATCGTAGTTTCAGTCACTGAAAGGTACAAAATCAACGGTTTTCCCGGCTCAGGTGGTGACAACACAGGTGGGTTCTGTAAGTATTGCTTGATCTGTTCAAAAGTAGCTTGGCATCGACCATCTCATTGGAACTTCATTCCTTTCTTCAGGAGACCAAAGAGTGGTTCACAAGTCAAGGTTAATTTAGTAATAAACCATCTTATGAACTGCACTTTACCTAGAAAGCCTCGCACCTCTTTTTCAGTCCTTGGTGGTGGCATTTCTAAGATGGCCTTGATTTTGGAAGGGTCGACCTCGATACCTCTCTGTGTAATCAAGAACCCCAGCATTTTCCCTGCTGTGACACCAAACGTACATTTCTGAGGATTCAACCGCAACCGAAATTCTCTGATCCTTTGGAAGAACTTTTGCATGGCGGTGTAGTGGCCCTCTCTTTCTTTGGACTTGACAATCATGTCGTCCACGTACACCTCAACCTCTTTGTGGATCATGTCATGTAATATCGTGGTCGCGACCCGTTGATATGTAGCTCCAACATTCTTCAACCCAAATGGCATCACCCTATACCAATATGTCCCCCACAGGGTGGTAAAAGCAATCTTCTCTTGGTCTTCGGGTGCCATCAATATCTGATTGTAGCCAGAAAACCCATCCATGAATGAGAGCAACGCATGCCCTGCAGTGAAGTCCACTAACTTATCAATATACAGCAGAGGGAAGTCGTCCTTCGAACTGGCTTTATTCAGATCCCTGAAATCCACGCATACCCGAATCTTGCCATTCTTCGGCACTGGAACTATGTTGGCCAGCCAAGTTGGGTACTCAAATACCAGCAGGAACCCCGCGTCAATTTGCTTGGTGACCTCTTCTTTAATCTTGAGAGAAATTCCGTGAGATCCTTCCGAAGTTTTGTTTAACAGTCAGCCTGGGTTAAGAGGATTCGGTCAGCAATCTCAGGATCGATTCTAGGCATGTCTTCGTAAGACCACACGAAAACATCTTTGAAATCTTTTAATAAAGCGACTAAGCGCTCGCACTCCTCCGAAGACAACGTGGACCCGATCTGAACCAGCCGTGGGTCCTTCTCACTACCAACATTAACTGTAGTGATTTCATCAACCAAGGGTTTAACAAATCTCTCCTGCTCTTGATCAATTAATCGTTGTAAAACCGGAGGAATTTCTTCCTCGTCGTTTTCATCAAAATTTTGAAAGTCTGATTAATACAATAAATCAAAGGCACAGAAAAGTACTCAGAAACCACAGCCATTCCATTCTCATTAATTACTTTCAAATCGTCCGATTCTTCTGTTACAACAGACTCAAAAGAGAAAGAAAAAGACGACCTAGACAGGATTGTGGCATCCGGGTTGTCACCCCCAGGAATACCGAACTCAGGCTCAGAGGAGCTGGAACCTAATACCGACTCCACAGACTCGGTGGAATCAGATTCCGGCTCACTACTTGACCTGGTGCTGCTTGATAAAAATCCCTCCTCTTACTGCCAGATGAGGGAAGGTGCGATGGATGCATCCAAAATGTTTGAAGGTGGGCTCACAGCTGTTTCATTCCCGATCCTGGACACCGAGAAGTTATCCCCCAAGCACTTTTGTACAATCGGAGGATCTGAAAGTAGACAAGCCAGTGGTACCCCCATTTCAATCTCGGTGTTCTCAAAATCCACTTTTCTGCACTGCTCAACTTCAGCTGATGGGTTTGTCTGCTCCTCGGCAACATCATCCCCGGATAACTGCAGGTCAAAGAAGATCTCAAACCCAGGCAAGTGACGCTTCTCCGCGTTCAACCATGGCTCTGGGAAGTCGCAGAATGGAAAATCCTCTCCCTCCCGGACAAAGCGTCCGTTTAGGATATCCTGGATGGGTCGGTGCACTAACTCATAAGGTTTCCCACCTGCTTTTCTCTGGCTCTCCCAACCATCTCCTTGCCTTTCCTCACCCAGTCCTCTTTGGTGGGTAGATAACCCAAACCAAAGGTATATAGGTTGTGCGGCACTTCGGCCGATACTGCAATGCCCTTCCAGCCACTTCTTCCTAGTCCCATCCCAGGGATGTGTTGGAGTTCGTTCATGAGGTATATTGACTGGGCGCTAACATACAACCCTTCATCAACAACTAAGATGTTCTCTACGACCCGGGCCTCAGCTAGGGTAAAACCCGATAGGAACACATCCTCCGTGCCATGCTCGATTTCCAAAACCAGTGTAGACACTTCTGGCAGCGGATGGATTGATAAATTCCCAAAAAATATAGTTACCCCCTTCCCGTTAGGGTATTTCAACATCTGATGCAGTGAGACTGCCTTCACCTGGTGTAGCCACGGCCGCCCCAGGAGTAGATTGAAGGTTGCGGGAACGTCCAAGACATGAAAGTCGATCTCGTGTTGTCCTGGACCAACCTGAGTTTGAATTTTCACAGTCCCCATCACCTCTCTACTTGTGTTATCATATCCCTTTATCACCTAGGCTGTTGGCACGAAGTTCGGGAGCTTCAACCCAATTGCATATGCCGTCCTTGACGGGCACACATTAATAGCGGATCCCGTGTCGACAAGAACCACCGGTATCTATTTGTTTCTACACTCCATAGAGATGTAGAGCGGTTTGTTATGATTCGCGGCCTCATATGGCAGTTCCTTGTCAGAAAAGGTCAACATCGGAGAAGCCCCTCCCGAAAAAACCAATCCCACCAGTTGTTCAAGCGTGGTGTCTATCGAGAGTTTGGCCTTGTCCATTGCCGATAGGACAGCTTGTCTATGAACACGTGAAGCCATAAGCAATCCCCAGATGGAGATGTTTGCTTGTATCTTTTTCCACTGCTTCAGCATGGCCTCTTCTTCAAGTAGCTTCTCTTTCTGCTTCTCCGACTCCTTGTCCTTCCCGGACGCCTCTGGTTGATCTAGGTGCGGGGGCTTGAAATACCGCCCACTCCTAGTCATATGGTCAACTTCACCAATATACCAGGTATCATCCGGTTGATTGCTCCCCCAGTCCTCATCGGTGTGGGCGAGACATAGGTCATCGTCTTCTCACCACATTCCATCGGCAGCCGATAGACACCTGTCCGGCTCCGTTACAACTGTCCTTGTACCTGTAGCACCACCTTCCATCCATGTGCTCATAGCATGCTCTGTTTTTGCACACACAGCGCGTTCAGTCCCCATGGGGGCCTTGGCCTTTTTGGCTCTCTCAAAATCTTCGATCCCTTCCCTTTCCAACTGCGTCAGTGCAGCCTGCTATTCAACATGTCTTGTATTCAAAATGCCCAAATCCCGAGCGAAATTCTTGGCACCGGCGTTCTCCGGCGATGTCTTCTGATTTCCGGTCCTTCCGACCACAGCTGATGTTCTTGTCCCTGACAGGCCATGTTCCGGCTGAGATTCTTCAACAATATCTGGTTGGTCGTCAAGCCACCCTGTAACCTCTGCTAACCCATCAAAATCAAACCAGTTGACTGTCATGTCTCCTGGATCTTGCTCGTTGAAAAACTGAAGGTTAGCAATGTCTCCTTCTAGAGCTACTAAGTCATCTACTCTCTGATCAAGCCCATTCCCCCGTACTACACAGATCTCTGCCCCCATTGGCAATTCCACATTTGGCCTAACCTGGCCCATTGACGTAATGTAGCCACCCGGATTGTATACCTCCTCAGCAGATCTCCCAAATTCCTCAGACCCTGAATCACTAGTCCCACTTTCCTCCGAAGTCATCCATGTGCTATCTTCGATAGTCACAACCATTGGTTCGGGTTGGGTTCGGGAGATGTCCATCATGCACAAGTCAGTGCTGTCCAGAATGAACACCTCCGGCTTGAGTAGGTGAGAAGGGGTGATATATATACTAGGGTCGTATGATACAACCCCAGTTTGGATTGAGTTGATGCGTTTAGAAGGTGGAGCTTGGTTGTGTAGTGGGAGAGGGTTGGTTGTGACATTCGGTTTCTCCAGAGGCACGATCACCCTGTTGTCAACGAGATCCTGAATCTCGTGACGCAATCTAAAGCAATGGTCGGTGTCGTGACCATGCTGCTGGTGAAAGGCGCAGTATTTGGTCAAGGGAGGGGAAGTGTTTCGCAATGGCATGGCTCAGGGCTTCAAGTGCCCTTTCCTGATTAAAACCCCCAGAGCTTTGGACAGGGGCATATATAATGGAGTGAAGGTTCTTTGGCCTCGAGGTTGGTACTTGGTTGTTTGTGGGTTGCTTCCGGACGCACCGGTGAATGGTGTAGCGGCAAGGGCTCTTGGGGGAGTAGTGGTGACCATGCTTACTTCTGAGGCCCTGGCTATTGCAGCACTGCTTGTACCTATAATTGCATTACGATTGAAGGTCCTCCTAGGCTGTTCTCTGTCATTATCAATCAGACCCTGCTTCAAAGCGTCCTCGATCTGCACCCCAATCTCATGTAGATCCGCAAAAGTGGGGAAAGGGAGGACGATCATTCTCTGCATGAGCTTGGGCTGAAGGTTGCGCACAACCATCCGTATTTGATCTTTGTTAGTCGGCCTAATGGTCATCATTGAGGCCTTGGCCCTCCAGTGGGTTACGAAGTCAAAAAAGCTCTCCTTTGGCTCCTGTCTAGTCATCTCAAGATCACGAGTTGTGATCTCGATCTGTGTATTATAGGAGTATTGAGGTACGAAGGCCTCGGCCATCTCATCCCAGTTTCTCTTGACGGAATCTTCCAGTTTTGCGTACTAGATGGCCGCTACACCCGACAGGGTTCGGCCGAATAAAGAAAGCTTCTGTAATCTGGTGAGGCCTATCGGCCTTAGTATGTCCGAAAACAACCGCAGATATACCATAGGATCACCGGATCCATCAAAACGGTCAATGTGTGGCATCTTAAACTGGTCCGGCAACGTCACGGCCGCGTCGGTGTACCCATCTTCGATATCTGGAATGGATTTAACACCCTGAGATTTCTTGAACAGCTTTTCAAGCTTGCTCACTTTTAATGCTGTGGGGTCCATCTCGAACTCAAAGGGAGAATCCGGTAGGTTGGTAGGTGTTTTGGATAGCTGGGGTAGGATTGGGGGCGGAGCCCCTGCCGTAATGTCCGTATCTTCTGGACATCTTGTCTCCCCGAGTATTGGAACCCTTGGTGGAGGAGCTTGGTGCGAAGGATGCCCCTTTTGTCAGCCGTAGTCTAGTGATTAGCTCTGCCTGTTGGGCCATGATCTCAGCCTGTTGTTTGGCAAACTCTGCTTAACAAGCAGCGTCTTGCTGCATGGTTTTCATGCTCTCCTAGAGCTGACGCATCATTTCTTCCATGCCTGCCATACTGCCTTGCTCTAGCTGAACTACCGGTATATGTTCCCTCTCTGCGGGAAACAGAACCCTGTTCCCTACTATACTCGGGTGGGGTAGACAAAGTCCTCTACGATCAATGAATCGATATCCTCTCGCTTAATCGCCTCCGTCTAGTAACCGGGGGTAAAGAATGGAACACTGGTTGTCCATCTACCAAATCCTCAGATGGATGGAGTCTGCGACCTCTAGTCCAGAGTGCTTGGGAATATTTGCTTGGTCGGAAGCAATTGTGCTAAACTACCTAGCAAAAGATAAATAAAGCATAATAAGGAAATAAACAACCAGAAAACGGACAGCATAACGGCTTAAATAAACATAACACACAATCGGTATGACAACACACGCTTGGCATTTGTAAGTCAATATATCGTTCTCAACTATCGATCATTATTTCCAAATCATCGCCCCAAATCAACTGACACCCGCAGATATAACTGACATTGAAAACATCGATGCCGATGCGCAGTTCGATGTCCAGACTTGCAAACTAATACATCCATTCCTGTAGAGACGCACTCTAAAAGCACATAGCAAGCAAGTGAGAGCCAAAAACACCCCTATGTTGGGGTAGGGTTTCCCTGTCCTATTTTGTCAAGAGCTAGGGTTTCACTACGCACCCAGTGGTTTCAAACAACCTACAATTGAGTGAGCAACCTATCCTAGCTCGGAATGGTCACTATGGATTCCGAATATGCACTAGGTCGAATGGTCAAAAAGGGTGCCCTGGTGAAAACCGAGGTTTGTGTTCTCATCGTAGCAGAGCCCGTAACCGGTCAGCCTTATAACACGCTTCTCAAAGCGAGCCTCCAAAAAACCGTTTAGGAATAGCATATAGCAAACACTGTGTCCTAGGCACACCAATGCAAATACAATGCAAATAAATACATAAGTGTAATCAAAACAAGATATCATGAGTTCGAGTCAAGTTCTCTAAATCCTCAAAGAAGTCGCCAGAATCAGAGACGCCAACGTCCTAAGAAAATCCCGTTTTGTTCATTGGGCTTACTACAGTTTGGACTCAATGTCACGGTTCTGAATCTAATCTCACAAAGTGCAATGCAAGATCGATAAATCACCAAAGAGTCCAAATCTGGCAAATCATTTTAAAAAACTAATTTTTAGAAAGAAGTGTCAAACATGGATTGCTTTGCCAGATACAGAGTCGCCACCTAAATATTTTATTTTGGGGGAATTTAGGAAATCCTGACTTGTGCCTAAAGCCATGTGTCTGTCATGACCAAAGTTGCCTCGGCTCGGGAACTTGGGTATGAGAGGGGAAGGTCATGCAATGAGCACCCCCGCTCGCCCGATCAAAGATCACCCTTTACTAACATGATATCTTGTTTTTGAAAACGCATGTGCTCTTATTCTGGTTATTTAACCTAGAACTACTATGTGATGCGCACAGCATACAAGTATAGACTGGATTATCTAAGTTGGAAGAAAGCATTGCATATTCGTTTTGAAAATGGTTTGCTACTCGCAAGTAGGCTAAAATACGGATTTTGCCACCCTCAAGTGGGCTTAGAAAACATGGTGATTTGCCACTCTCAAGTGGGCTTAAAACTCGCAATCAATGAATTGTCCCAATTCTAGTAATCCAACCTTCACCCACAGGCAATCAAGCAATTATATCACATAAGCAAATAGCCTCATGGTAAGCATGCTATCATGGCAGTCACTCACACACATGCAAGGATGCTAAAGCATAAACACTTACCGAGTACTCCGAGCCAAAACAAAAGCTTTGTTAGAAATCAATGCATGATCCTAGCTATGTCACGAATGCCTAATGCAACACATACAAAATGCGACTAAGATAGGCTTGGCTATTCTAAAATGTCATGTGAAATGCAATTTGATACATGTATTCAACTTGGAATTGAAGTACAATGTAGTTAGTATGATGCGCCGAGCTCGGTGCATGCAAGACAGATGAATGGATGCAAACATTCGAGCATAAGGATGCTAATTGAAACATGTCCTAAAACTAACCATCGTAAGCTAGTAAATAAAAGGGAGAAAGAAAAGGGGGTTGGAAGACATGCATCACACACACGCACACTTATTACAAAATTTGCCCTCTCGACGAAGGGTCCGAATAAATAATACAGAACTAATTAGCTAATCTAAGCTAATCTAATTAAACTAGTTATTACACAACAAAATGAATAACAAGCTACAGCTAATTATTACACAACTCCAATTAATCAACAAATTAACTAAGTAAGCAATTTAAATAGGCATATAAACTAAATGAAATAGGCTGCCTCAGCTCTGCTTTGAATGACAAATGATGCATGCATGCTTGAATTGCTTTGTTCGAAATCCCTCGCAACGCCCTGACTTGCCTCTGTTTGCAATTGATCTCAGAATACTGCAAAAGGCTCCAGAAGGTTGAAACTCCACCTTGGGAATCTATGGGAAGGTCACGACCAGCTTATTGGCCTTGAGACCACCGCCACCACTTTTGTGGTGAAAAACCAGAAAAAGTGGTCAGCCAGCCACTAAATTTGGCTGGCGACCGCCGCTTGGTTTACGGCCGCAATGAAGGCAAGAGAGAGAGATGGCAAAGTATTCGTGACACATGTGTACACGACCACTCTCCCCATCATTGCATAAGCTCAATGGAGTGTAGTCCTTGGCCCCCGGGCCACCAATCACGCATTTCAATGCATGATGGCCGAGGAGCCGAATTGCATGACTCAATGTGAAATGAATGCACATACAAGCACCTAAAGCCAACAACTCCATCATGGGTAGTCAAGAATGTCGGCGACCGGGAATCGAGGTACGTTTCGTCACTTTGAGTACGAGATATCCCTCGTTTCCCGTGTTCGGACGAACTCCTATCCCAAACACAATGCAACAAACATGGCATGCACAAATGCAACTCTAGCATGCAATCCTAATGCAATGCAACTAAGTGATGCAAACATGCAACTAGCATACACAATGCTGTAAGCTACATGGCATGTATAATGCTCATGACACTAGCATACACAATGCACATGGAACTAATATACACAATGAGATGAACAAGGCATGCACAATGCAATGATCAATCATACGACAACGTGGCATACTCAATGCTATGAACTACAATGGCATACTCGATGCAAAATGGACTTAAACCAAAATGAATGGGCCTCAGCCACACCCAAATCAGTGGCCAAAGATGATGAAAACAAGGCTCCAAAACTCATGCAAACATGCCCAATGCAATGGCCCTACGCCTAAGGCATAAAACACAACTTTCCAAACGCATTGAAAAGGAAATATGGAGTGCAAGGACACATGTTCCAACTCTGAAATAGCATACAAAATGACTCCAAATGATGTAAACAACTCACACAATGCATGTTGAATGGCTCAAGCACCGAAACTAGTGAAGCGTATTACACTATAGGCATGCAAAGCAATGCTCAAATGGCCAAACCAACTCCAAACAGACCCTATGCAAGCTAGAAAAGGAGCAAAAGTGAACTAAGATGATGGCTTGAAAGGCACAAAAATGAAGCTCATGCAATGGCTCACAAATGGGGTATAATGATGCAACTCTCAAGCACATTGAAAGAGTGACAAACATGAGAATATGACCAAGAAATAAGCTCTGAAATAACATTCCTCATAATTCCAAAAACATGCAAATACCTCAAGTTAAGCATGCAAGGGACCTCAAAACTCAAAGCTAGGCAAGGCTATTACACTACAAGCATGCATGGCAAGCATCATTCGACCAAGTGGCCTCAAAATAAAGCTAAGGAAGCCTAAAATATGAACAAAATCAGTTTGGATCATGGCCAAAATATGCTAGAATAGAGGGCCAAAACATCATGCAATTCAAGCTAGTAAACATGATTTACACTACAAGCATATGAAGCATATGAGAGGCTACCAAACCAGCCAAAAAAAAATCATGGCATGCCAAATGATGGCCAAAAACCCACTAAGACATGACCAATACATGCAAGAATGATGTGCTACTTTGACAAGCCATGAAAGGGATTATTCTACACATGCAATAGGCAAACACAAGGTGACCAAACCAGCCATAGACAGAGTCTAGGCAGGTCCCAAAAGTCACCAAAAAGGGCCTGAACCAAGCCTTGGAAGTATGAAAGTATGTGCTCCTTTGAAAGGCCAAAAATGCAAACAAACAAGGCCAAAAGAGAGAGGGTCTCCCCTCTCTGATTTAGGCCCTCAAAACCACATGCCAACCACTGAAAATCTGCTGGATTTCAGTGGCTAAAAGGCCAAGCAAAGATCAACACAAAGGTCTCATGGTATGGCACAAAACAAGGCTAAATAGAGCATGCAAGAGGATAGATGACCCTCAACACCAAAAGAGCCTTAAACAAACATGAAAAACACTTAAATATGAAGCTTTTTTTAGTTGACAACAAAGCCTAAATATGCATGAAAGTATGGCTAAGAGAATGATCAAGATAGAGCTTAAAAAGAGGGAAAAGGAGTTACCCTTGAAGCTCAGCAAAACCAGCAAGTTTTGGGGCCAAAAACCAACTCTTCAACCTCTAAAAATACCCTCCAAGAACCTCAGATCAATGGTGGAGGTATATGGCTATGAGGGCTGGTGCAATAGGTCAAGAACAATACACACTTTGAGCCAAAATATAGAAATATAGAGAGAGATATGTATTTTGCCTTCAACAAAATTCTGAACCTGTGCAAAGGAGATGGAGGGCCTCTCTTATAGAGGTTTGAAGCTAAAGCTTCCTCAAGAAGCTAAAAGCTTGGATGCAAATCCTCCATACACGTGTATGGAGGATACAGTCTGTGCCTTCCAACTGCCACAGCTGGCATCCACACAATCTAACAAAACAGGAGGAAACCAGCCGACCAGAAAAGGTGGTCAGCCGACCACTTTCCCTAGTCGGCCGACCAGGGCAAGTGGTCTCCTAGATAAAAAGTGGTCGGCCAAGGGTATTGGTGGCCTCCATACTGAAAGCAAGCCAACAGTGGGGTAGGAAACCAGAAAATGTGGCCCAAAGACTAAGAAAACCAGTTTCCCGATCAGAAAATCGGCTGGCGGGGAGAAAAGTGGTTTCCAAGGAGAAAGCTGGTCTCCCACCCTTGTACCACCTTCCAAACAAGGAAAACAAGGTTTGTGCCAAGAACGAACCAACATGGATACAAAACGAGAGTTCGAGAGGCAAGACGCGTGGCCTGGGGCCTTGAAAACTGGCTGTTGAGCACGAAAAGTGGAGTATGACCACAAAAGTGGTTTCTCGGACCACAGTGTCCCTCTAGACAGAGGAAACAAGGTGTGTTCCAAAAAACGTACCAAATGGAGAATGTTAAGTGGTCCCGAACCGAGGCGCACGGCCGACGGCTTCGAAAATCGAAAACTAGTCTCCAAACGGGAACAGTGGCCTACGACCACGAAAAGTAGCCTACGACCACTGAGAGATGGTCTACAAGACCTCTCCCTCCCTCCAAGAAAAGAAAACAAAACTTGGTTCGCAAACCGAGTCAAAGTACAAAAAGTCTCGAGGTCCGGAGGTGAGGCTCCCAACCAAGAACTCCAAAACCTCGACACGAGCACAACATGCACAATCACCGAGCGCTCAATCGATGACGTCTGAGTCTTAAGGTCGGTCAAAAATGGGGTGTCTACAGGTAGACTCGGAACTATCTGCTCCGACAAGCCAAGGGTCTGGTGCAGGAAGCGCTCGCCCAAGTACCAAGCCCAACAGACCGGGCCCTCTAGCAGAATCCTGAATCGGGCAGTCTCCCGAGCGCCCGCATACTGATCTCTGACCTCCTCCGGCAACGAAGCCCAGGGCTGCCAGGTGATCTACAAATGATATACAGTTTGTTATCTACTGTTGAATGTACACTGTAAAGCAAGGCTTAAATAAACTATAAAGTTTCATATACCTCTGCGGCGGTGATGGTGTCGAAATATCAACAGAAGAACACGAAAGACTCCCGCGGCCTCCACTCGCATCTCACATCGAATCGATGGAAAAATGGAGCACCAAGGGGGATCTCCACATCTGGCACTGGGGCAAGCCTGGAAAAGTAGGCATACACCCACAACTGTAGAGTGTAACAGGGCAAATATCAGTATGCTTATCAGATAAAAATGCAATGAAAATAATAAAGCGGTGTAAAGCAGTTGTGTGTAATGCGGTGTAATGCGATGTCTGATCGGTGTAAAGCAAATTGCATGTGTGTAGTGTACAGCCAGTATAAAGCAGATTGCGTGTGTGCAGCGTGTGCAATGTACGGATAGTATAAAGCACAACTGTAAAACAGTAAGGGAAGGTGTACTTCCCAGGCTCGCCAGTAGCCTCCAAGCAAGTGTCCGCTGCGGCGAGAAGATGAACTCATATATTTATAAAGTGTGGCCAGGCTTGCGCTACCCCAGTCATAGCGGCGGATCCTGGTCATGTCCACCAGTGCGCTCAGCAAGTAAAGGGCAACAGTGTTCACCCGATCGGCAAAGATGTGGTCCCCAGCGGGAACATGATGAAGCCATGGGCGTACTGCTCCTCCTCCTCGCGAGTCGTGGGCACCTGAATCCTAAAGTGGTCCTCAAACCAAGAGTACCTCACAAATCTGGGACGAGAGATAGGAGACCGATCGCCGAGCAGGTACATCTGAGCGGCGTCTTACTCATCCATATCAGTATCGAAGGGGATCGGATCACCCCCTACCCCGATGCTGGTGAGCATCGAGAAGTCGAAGGGAGTCATCGTCATCTCCCCTATAGCAGAAAGGTAGAAGAAATCGATGGTGTCCCACCACCTCTCCACCAAAGCAGCAAAAAGGAACCTACTCACAGTGAGGCGCGAGAGTCCCATATAGAAAGTGCCGAAGCCGGCCTTGTCGACGATTTGGCGAACCCCATCGGGTAGCTCCATATACCAACCACGGGCAATGGTGTTCCCATACCCCCAGAAGGCATGGGAATCTCCATGTGCTCAAAACAAGCAGTTGCAAAGCAATGTTAGAAATACAGTTTTTGAATGCATTCAGTTGGAAATGCAGTGTGTGTGCATATGTCCGAGTCTACACAGATATTGGGTGTGGGTGTGCTCATAGTGAACTAAGCACATGATGTATCAGTGTGTTTGGGTTATTCAGCTGTATATGCAGTGTGTGTGCATGTGTTCAAGATTACACAAATATTGGGTGCGGGTGTGCTCACGATGAACTACAACATATGATGTATCAGTGTGTTCGGGTTATTCAGTTGAAAATGCAGTGTGTGTGCATGTGTTCAAGTTTATACGGATATCGAGAATGGGTGTGCTCACGGTGAACTAAGCATATGACATATTAGTGTATCTGGGTTAAGCAGTCAAAGAACAGAATCGACTATCGCAGTTAGATGTTTTACATTGCAGAAAATAAAATAAAGAAGGAATATATCTCAGCGGCGCCGTAAGACAGATGTGACTCTGGCTCGCGCAACAGGAGCTCCAGTGGCACGCCCTGCGCATAACTCCTAAAGTAGCGGATGCTATCGGGAGGCAACACGTGTATCGCCGGCCTGTAGGTCGCCGGATCGAATGGTCGGACGTGAAAAGGCAAGAGCTCAACCTCAGGATCCACATCCATCTCTGGGGGAGTCCCACCCCGTGGAATATCATCTGTCATCTCAAGAAGAGTGCAAAAATGGCCGAGGATGCGAAAAATGGGCAAGAAGGCCAAAAGTCAACCCAAAAGTCAACCCCGATGGGTGAAAACTGAGAGAAAAGGTCGGAGTGTGGGAAAGGTACAAAGATCAAGGTAAACTCGGGGGAAACAAACCCTGAGTGGTGGAAACCAAGAAAGGGACATCGAAATCGAGTTTTGTTCGGTTCAAAGTGTGTGAAACAGGAAGGGTTTCGCGAATCAAACGATGAAAAAGGCTCTAAAACGGGAGAAAAACACTGATCGAAGCGAAGAAAATCACCTAGAAAGAGGGAGAAATGTTTTTCGAGCTAGGGTGAAGTGAGAATATAAGGTTTGGAACCTTATATTTAAAGAGCCGAGGCTAAATGACAAAACTGCCCCGAAATTGCCATTTTTGGCCGATCACCCAAATTGTTAGCCGATCGGCTAAATGTTTGGCCGATGATCTCCTTTTGTGGCCGATGGATGGCCGATGGACTCCCCTTATGGTCGATGCACCTCCCACACCCTTATTTGGGTCATTTTTTTTTTTGTTGATTAGCACCTTTATCTCTCAAGACAGTGCAAGAAAGTACACTCTTGAAGCTTAACCGGCCTTCGTGTTGACCTCAAACCACGTCTTCCGTGTGCGTTGCTTGATACGCACAAGACGTATCCTTTTTTCATATCCTTTTATACATTGTAATATTCGAGAATTGCTTTTGAATGCCATTACCTTGCGTCGTCTCATATACTTCATTTGCATTTTCATGTATTTTCCTTACCTTGCATTGTCATGCATGTCATTACCTTGCGTCGTCTCGCATGCTTCATTTGCATTTTCATGCATTTTCCTTACCTTGCATTGTCATGCATGTCATTACCTTGCGTCGTCTCGCATGCTTCATTTGCATTGTCATGCATTTTTCTTACCTTGCATTGTTATGCATTTCATTACCTTGCGTCGTCTCGCATGCTTCATTTGCATTTTCATACATTTTCCTTACCTTGCATTGTCATGCATTTCATTACCTTGCGTCGTCTCACATGTGTCATTTGCATTTTTATGCATTTTCCTTACCTTGCATTGTCATGCATTTCATTACCTTGCATCGTCTCGCATGCTTTGTTTTCATTTTCATGCATTTTCCTTACCTTGCATTGTCATGCATTTCATTACCTTGCGTCGTCTCGCATAATTCGTTTGCATTTTCATGCATTTTCCTTACCTTGCATTGTCATGTATTTCATTACCTTGCGTCATTTCGCATGCTTCATTTGCATTGTCATGCATTTTCCTTACTTTGCATTATCATGCATTTTATAACTTGCATTGTCATGCTCGTTATTCGCATTGTTTTGCATCTCCTATAACTTGTATTGTCTTGCTCGTTATTTTCATTGTTTTGCATCCCCTATAACTTGCATTGTCTTGCTCGTTATTTGCATTGTCTTGCAACCCTACTAACTTGTACATTGTTTTGCACCCCCACTAACTTGTGCTCATTATTTGCATTGTCTTGCACCCCTACTAACTTGTATATTGTGTTGCACCCCCACTAACTTGTGCATTGTCTTGCATCCCTACTAACTTGTGCATTGTCTTGCACCCGTACTAACTTGTGCATTGTCTTGCACCCCCTCTAACTTGTGCATTGTTTTTCACCCTACTAACTTGTGCATTGTCTTGCACTTCCCCTACTAACTTGTGCATTGTTTTGCACTCCCCCATCTAACTTGCATTGTCTTGCACCCATCTAACTTGTGTTGTTTCGCACCCCATCTAAACTTGCGTTGTTTCGTACACCACCTAACTCACGTTGTTTCGCACTTCTCTTACTTACATTGTTATGTACATCTTCAACTTGCATTGTCTCACACGTTATTTGCATTGTTATGCACACTTCACTCACGTTGTCACGCACTTCTCACTTGCATTGCTATACATGTTTCTAACGATATTGTACCTGTTAAGTTTCTTTCTTTTGCAGGCACGATATTGTATGTACGGTTCATTTGAAACTAGCGCGACTAGACGAACCGGACGGTATTGTATATTCTCTGCGTGAGACGTAGCGAGAATTGTATAATTCTCTTACATCCTTTCTGCATGTAATGTAGTTTGATTTTTATTTGCTTGCTTAAACTATTGCATGTTATGCTTCATTACAGCTCTCTTTGCATGATCATAAGTTATGTTCGACACCGTGTATGTCCTTTGCATTTTGCCCCTGCCTTCAGGCACATATCTTGCTTTCTTGTATGCTTGTCTAAGTCTTCGGCCTTATCAAAAATGGGTCGTCTCTGGGCTTTGACATTCACTCCCATTATTTTTATGACTTTCGAGTTCTGTCAAAGAGGGGCAACTGTAGACACTCCATTTTTGACAGTCCTCAAGACTTGGACATCATCGTTTGAACACTCGATGATCATCCATGTTCGTGTTTGTTTTGAGTTCCCCGAGGTCTCGGCCGCGCGCCTTGCCTCAAGATCTCTCAACTTGTTTATTTTGTGCTTGGTTATGGACCAAACACTTGTGTTTTTGCTTCTAAGGGAAGAGGGTGGCTTGTTGGCCATCCCCTCAACCAATCGGCCAAGGCATGAAGCCATCGGCCTTGTTTTCTTGCCATCGGCCAAAGGTATTGGCCGATTGGCACTCTTTTTAGTCGATCGGTCCTTGTGTTGCTCGATCAGCCTTGTTTTCTGGCCGAGCCATGCTCATCTGCTTTATGCAGATATTTTATGCCAGCTGTCACAGCTGGCATGCACAATTCACATCCTCCACACACGTGTATGGAGGAAATTGAACCTTGTTTTAGCTTGCTTAGGAAGCTTTGGAATTAGAATTCTATAAGAAGGGAGCTCATCCTCCCTTCTCAGAGGTTCTGGAATTTTGATATAGAAGTTCTATATCTATCTCTCTCTATATTTCCTCTCTCTCTCTCTATATTTGTGTGTTTGTTTGTGCTCTAAAGTGTCTTTTGTTCACACTTTTGCACTAGAGCACCTAGTAGAACACCATCCTTGGTTGCTAAGGTGCTAGGGAGTTGGTGTTAGAATTCTTGAGGTGGTTTAAGCCTGGAAAACCTGCTGGAGCTTTGTTCTTGAAGGTGTTCTTCAAGGGTGAGCAAACTTGCTTTTAAACCCCCATTCTTGCTTAAGCTTTTAGACCTATTTGCTTATTGTTTTAAGCTTAACTCTTAACTGATAAAAGTTTTGGTTTTTATTGCATTAGATCTTTGTTTAAGGTCACTTTTTGGTTGGGGGTCATCTACTCCTTCTTAGGCCTTGTAAGGCCTTGCTTTAAACCATCCTTTTTTTCCCTTGTTCTTGGCTTTGCATGACCTTTCTACCACTGAAATCCAAAGGATTTTCAGTAGTGAAAAGGTAGTTTTGAGGTCCCGAAGAGGAGAGCGTATCCCCTCTCCTTGTTGTTTTGTATGCTAGTATAAATGGCTTATATTGGTAGCATGTTTGCTTAGCTTGTTTTAGCTTCATTTCAATATGTATCAGGCTTTGTTTTGCCATGATACAACACTTTTTTTGCTTACTTTGGTCACTCCATGCATGGTTAATACACTTGTAGTGTAAGTCACACAAACTAGTCTTATATGCTTCATGTTTGAACATGTCTTTCTAGCTTATGTTGACTCCATTTCAAAGGGATTTTTGGTGTTGTTTTAGCATGCCATAACTCTATTTTGCGTGGGTTTAGTTGGCTCTTACATGCTTCATGTGCTTGTCTTGCAATCCCCTCATTTGCCTTAACATGCATCATGCCTTAACATGTCATTCTAGCATGCTTTTGGCTTAACTTCAAGAAGCTTTTGTTCATGTTTTAGCATGCTCTAGCATTGATTTAGGTTGTTTTAGTCATGCATGACTTGCTTTGTATAGCCATGCTTCAATCTAGCTTGTTAGCTTTGAGTATTGAGTCCTCTAGCATGCTTTATTTGGACTATTATCATGATTTGGCATCATTTGAATTGATATTTTAGTCTATGTTTCATGCTCATACACTTGCACCTATCACTCCTTTAATACTTTAAAGAGTTGATGTTTTATGCCTCATGAATGGATTATTGTGTATGCCTCCATGCTTAGGTCTTTGGGATGCCATCTAAGCAGGTTTTTGGTCTTCTTTTACCATGCCATAACTCTATTTTTCATTGGATAAGTCATGCCATGTTTGGTTTTGATAGGTGTAGTATAACACCCCTTTTATAGTCTTGTATGCCTCATGCTTTTGGACTTTTGTTCTAGCTTGTGTTGGCTAGTTTCAAACTTGTTTTTTGTCTTATCTTGACCTACCTTGGGACTGTTTTGAGTGCCCTTGGCCCTTTGGAGCTTGCCTTGTATGGCCATGGTTTGAGTCCCTTGGCTAGTTTCAAGTTTTGGGCCTTCTTGCATGATTTACTTGCTTTATTTGGTTGGTTTGGCACCTTTCCATGCATGATTTCAAAGCTTACCATGCTTGCAACATGTCCATATTTGTCCCCTTTTAAGTGTTCTTGAAAATTGCTCTCCCATACCTAGGTGATAGGCCATCACTTGTGCATGTTTGTATGTGCTTTTGTCTATTATTTCTTAACATTTTGGCCACTGATTTGGGCATGTTTGAGAGCTGTCCATTTAGTTTAAATCCATATTCGCATGTTGTTGCATGCTTGCCTCGTATGTTGTTACATGTTGTTGCATGCTAATTCCACTACATGTTGTCACATGCTTGCTAATTGACATGTTGTTGCATGCTCATCTATCTTGCATACTTGTTAGATCACATGTTGTCACATGCTTGTTGTTGGTGTTGTTGTCACATATCTATGCCTTGCATCTTTACATGTTTAGGTTGTATGCCTATTGCATATTAGTTGCATTGCATGATATTGTTGCATACTTGTTGCATGCTTGAGTTGTTTGCATGTTTGCTTGCATGCTTAGGTTGCATAGCATTGTGTGTGCATTGCCTTGCCTCTTGATCACACATGATAGAGGTTAAGGTCCTTTATGTGTTTTGTGCATTTCATTTGATATTGAATTGCACACTTCGCTCCTTTGGCCATCATGCATTGAAATGCGTGATTGGTGGTCTGAGGGTCGAGAGCTACACACCTTTGAGCCTCAAACATGATAAGGGGTGTAGCTGCAAACATTATCTTATAAATGTATTGTCATGCTCTGTTTGTCCTCTGCTGTAGCAAAAGAGCATTTTACAAGAAAAGATGGCCCATCGGCTATCTTTAGTGCCGATCGGCTACAAGTGTTTGGCCGATGGCTTCATATGTGGTCAATGACCCCTATTTCTTAGCCGATGACCATGATTTTTGGCCGATGGCCTCCCACAATGCCCATGGGGTGAATCAGAAGTGTGTTGGGAATTTTCACACTTTGCAGAGGTACAGAGAAGTGCAAACAGAGGCAACATGAGGCATGGCAACGGATTTCCGAGCGAAGCCGACCGAGCATGCATTTGTCCTGCTTTACTGTTTTCATAACTTAATTAATTTGTTTAATTAGTTAAGGGTTGTGTAATAATTAATTAGCTTGTTAGTTAGTTAATTAGATGGTTTGTATTTTTCTTTCGGTCTCTCCCTCGAGAGAGCCAATTGGTGTAATAAGCGTGCGTGTGTGTGATGCATGTCTTCCAACCCCCATTTCTTTCTCCCTTTTACTTAACCGCTTACGGTGGTTAGTTCTAGGGTATGTTTTGATTAGCATACTTATGCTCGCATGTTTGCATTCATCCATCAGTATTGCATGCACCAGGCTCGGCGCATCATACTAACTGCATTGTATTTCAATCCCTACTTGAATACATGTATCGAATTGTCGCATCTCATATGCCATCTTAGAATAGCCGAGCCTATTTCTAGTTGCATTTTGCATGTGTTGCATTAGCCATCGTAACATGAACTAGAATCATGCATCGATTACTAACTAGTTCTTTGTTTCGGCTCGGAATACGCTGTAAGTGTTTATGCTTCAGTATCTTGCATGTGTGTAAGTGTTGCCATGACAGCATGCTTGCCATGACAGCATGCTTGCCATGAGGTTAATTACTTATGTGATATAACTACCTGAATGCCTATGGGTGAAGGTTGGATTACTTGAATTGGAACGATTCATTGAAATCCGTGAATTCGTGTTTTAGCCTACTTGCAAGTAGCAAACTTCAAACCATTTCCAAACAAACGGATATGTAGTGCTTTGTTCCAAATTAGACGATCTAATCTATACTTGTGTGTTGTGCGCATCACATAGTAATTCTAGCTAATTAATCGGAATAAGAACACATGTGTTTTCAAAAATAAGATATCATGTTTAGTACAAGCCGATCTTTGATCGAGCAAGCAGGGGTGCTCATAGATGACCTTCCCCAATCGTACCCAAGTTCCCGAGCCGAGGCAACTTTGATAATGACGGACACGTGGCCTTAGGCACGAGTCAAGATTTCCTAAATTCTCCCAAAATAAAATATTTAGGTGGCGACTCTGTATCTGGCAAAGCAGTCCATGTTTGGCACTTCTTTACAAAAATCAATTTTCCAAAACAATTTGCCGGATTTGGACTCTTTGGTGATTTATCGGTCTTGCATTGCACTTTGCGAAACTAGATTCAGAACCGTGACATTTGAGTCCGAATTATAGTATGCTAGAGAACAAACGAGATTTCGCGCCTTCGCAAAGCGCAGAGCTTCGGGAGTCCTCAAGGCGCGTCTACACATGCTCTTTCGTTATGTTAATTTCATAATTTGACTCTTTAAAACGAGTTCTTAAACCCCCCGAGCCATTGCCGAAATTATATTTTTACTAATTTCAATCACAAATGACTTGAAAATATATTGTAAAACCTCATAAAATTCAGTCATTGAAGACTTGACAAGAATAGTTGATAACACTTGTCTCCATTAACAAATTTCCATATCAAGTTAATGAATTACTCTAGTTGAATGGTGTATTTTTTCTTCTACTAAACAATATTGTAATAGATGGAAGTTTGTTTCATCAAGAAAATAGATTTCTTCTTGAAGATCCAAAATTTTTTGTTTATGCCAAAAGATTTCATTTAGGTTATTTAGAATGGACAAATCCAATTTATTTTTCATTTCTTACACTCGACATCCCATTGAGCGTGCCAAAAATTATCGACTTATTTGTCACGACCCAAACCCGCCCCTATGGGTTTAGTACCGTAACCGGCCAATAATCCGAGATTACCGAAGGCCTACTTAACAGTAAGACAGTAATACAGAGTACGGGGGCTGGCAGAAGCCAAAACAGTAATTAAAAGATGTCTAATGAACTGTAACAGTCTGTATGCAAAAAGACTTTTCAAAACATATTCACATTCGAAACAAAACAGTATGTACATACATTATATATAGATATTCAGGTTAGGGACCAGATCCCCACCATAACAATACAGTACAGATACAGTCTATACAGTATTACAAAAACAGATACAAAAAGGGAGAAATCTAAAACACCCCCAAAAGCCCTAACTTGAAGGACTCGGAACCTCTCCGTGAGGCACAGTGGTTAGCTTTGACAAAACAGGAGCTTAGCCTGACGCTTTTAGCAACGGTCCGGTGCCTGAACACCTACATATATATATATATATATGAGCAGTGAGTTAAAGCCCAGTGAATAACATATACGTAAAGAGGTTAAGAATGAATGTCCTTTCAGTATTGAAAACAGTCATTTATCAGTATGTCAATCATTCAGTTTGTGGCTCATATTTCATACCATAAAAGTCATTCAGAAACTATAATAGTTATATGTGGTACATCCAATAGCAAAACAGTACAGTAGGTCTTAACAGACCGAACAGTCAGTTGATGGCCATCATATCAGTAAACAGTAGTGGTTCCAAACATGGGAACCGACAGAGATCTCTGTGATAGTAGCAGTATAGTACAGTAACAGTAAATTGCTATGGATACCACGAATACAGTTCACAAATAGGACAAACATTCCTTCAGTAAAAAATATCATTTCAGAAAGTAGTACAGTTGTTCATTCAGAAAACATTCATGATTGAACATATCTTTACAATATTGTTACTCACAGAGCACTAGGCTATAAGCAGCTAGAGCGTCCTCGGATGCCAACCCTACACAGTTACAGAACGAACACGCACTAAGCTACACAGTTAGGAAAATAATAACTTAATCCCTAATTTGCCTCGGTATGGTTCTACATCAATATCCTCCTTAAGATGCCTTAAACATGCCTTAGGAATGCCTAGGATGGAAAGAGGATGCAAAGATGTACTTTAAAACACTTTTCAAAATTTTCAGAAAACAGGGGTCTCGCTCGAGCGTGGCTTTCTACGCTCGAGCGGACATGTAGACAAAGGATCTCCGCTCGAGCATGAATTCCTTCACTCGAGCGGACTGTAAAACATGGCAAAAGTACTAGATGCATGAAATTCACGCCGACAATTTCGACCTCGCCGGCGTGAGACACAAGTCTCGCCGAAAGGCACTCCTCGCCGAGCGATCAGAAACACATGAAAGTACTGGATACACGCATTTCCCGCTTGAGCGTCACTTTCCCCACTCAAGCAGACTGCATGAACTCAGAGTGTACGCTCGAGCGTGAAGTCTTACGCTCGAGCGTGGGTCCAAATTCTGGAAATTCCAGATTGAACCTACAAGCTCAAAACTCAACTTCAAAGTATCAAATTCGATCCTTTTGGGCTAATTTTCTGGAAAACTCTTGTAAACTTATAGTATAACATGTTTTGAAGATCAATTTTGTAAAATCAAGCCCAAAGGTAAGTCAATTAACCACAAATTCATTTAAAACTTCAAGAACATGGTCAAACATAACATGCATGTATTCAATTGAATTCAAAACTTCAAATACATTATCAAATGCAAGTTCTAGCTCAAGAACATGGTGAATTCATGGACTATAACAAAATATGGACATGCATGCAAGAATTTCCATGGAAACAACTTCAAACTTCATGATATGCACATACATGCATGATTTAAGCTTCAATTCAACATTGTGTACCAATTCTAGACTCTAAACTTTAAACTTCCATGAACTATGCAAGAACAACTTGAATACACAATTTAAAGGAAGAACTCCCTACCTAAAGTCTTGAATTCAAGATATACTAGTTCAATTTGCAATCTACTCTTCAATTCTTCCAATTTTCCAAGCAATTCTTGTTGAACTCAAACTATCTCCTATCTCCTATCTCTCTCTCTCTCTCTAGTCGGTTAGGCTCAAGAAATGGGCTGATGAAATGATATGAAATCAAGTCTCAAAGTGTTGTAGAGATAGGCTACTAAATGGCAAAAGGGTAAATAAGTCTAACTTATGTAATTTAGCTTTATTTAATTTAATTCGGTCATACCAAATCACATCTCAATTAAATATACCATAAAATCACATAAATTCTAATTAGTATGAAACATTAATCAATTTTGGATTCGGCCGCCGATAAGGCCTTCAATTTACAGTTTAAACATAATACAAGAACAGATAATTTAACAGTCAAACAGATAGACATGTATTAAAACTAATACACTCAATCAATCAGTTCAGAAATCAGTCAGTTAACATGCTTAATCATAGATTAGCACTAATCAGATGTGAGGGTTGTCACATTATTTTTCCTACGAAAGAAAATATCATAAATGCGAACATGTCAGCAAAGATTGAAAAATCTTTACAGATTAAATTTAAGCCAATTATCAAGCGATTATGTTAACGGTTCTTTTGCCTCAATGAAAAGAACTTCAAAATTGCCAAGTGTAGAGAAAAAAAAATTAACAAAAGAAAGAGGGAGACAGAGAAAGATGATTGACTGAACAATCAAAGTAACAATTACTTACCTCTTCTTTTATGCTTTGAAAAGGAAATGCATAAAATGCTTCGAAAAAGAAGTGCTAAAAATAAATGCTTCAAAAGGGAAGAGCATAAAATAAAATGTAGGAAATATAAATGATTAGAAAAATAAAAATCAATTGTCTTTGATTTGAATTCTAGCTCCTTTACAATGTAGCCATGAATGGCTATTCATAGACAAACTTTTGTAGGAAAAAACTACTTAAAACTACTCACTCTTTCACCTCCTCCATTTCATACTTCATAATCTTTCATAACTTCTTTCAACTTCCACTTCATACTCCATGTTCTCCACTTTGTTCTCCATCATCTTTCCACATTTTCATCACTTCTCATAACCTCCAAATGAGTAAGAGAGTGTCACATGTTCTGCAATTATATAAATAATAAATAATAAAATTATAGATTTATGGTGCCAGGGTGTTTGGCAAACTCTATTTTTAGCTTTTTGGACTAAGAGCATCTCCAACCCTGAACCAAAATTTTCATCAAATCTGAGTAAAAAAATGACTTTTTCTTCAATCTGATACCGAGTGCTCCAACGGTTGATTTTCATCAAATTTTCATTAAATTGCGTCGACAACCGGTTGGTTGATCGTGGCCGACCTACCTTTGATCAGCTATTAAAAATTTTTTTTTTTTTTAAATTTTTTTTTGAACTGTTTGAACCTTTTAGTGGTCGACCGGTTGGTCAACCGGCCGGTCAACCTGGCCAACCGGTAAGGCAAAAAAAAAAAAAAAAAAAAAAAAATTTAACTGGTTAAACCTTTTTTTGGAATTGTTTGAACCTTTTGGTGGTCGACCGGTTGGTCAACTGGCCGGTCAACCGACTGGTCGACCGGTTGGTCTCCCCCAACGGTCATGCACAGTGTTTTGGTGAAATGCGGAGCTTGTCCTCATTTTGGTGAAACGTTTGGTGAATTCTTGATTTGATATCAATTTGGTGAAACCGTTAGAGCTCCAAATAGTGTTTTTTTTACCAAATTTCAAATTTGATGCTAGGTGTGGTGAAAGGTTGGAGATTGTCTAAAATTTACAAAAAGATAAAGATCTTGTTTGGTTTGTTTTTTAGAAAAAATTTTAGAAAAAATTCTCTACAAACAAATTTTCAAGAGTAATCAAATCAAACAAGTTTTTTCAAAAAAAATCTCAAAATTTTGTTTGGTTACTTATTTTCTAAAATCACTATCTCTCATACATATCAAATCAATCAATTTTTTTAAAACTTTCTCCCGAAAATAATTTTCCAAAACCATTTATGAAAAAAAGACAAACCAAACAAGTTTTCGTATTTTTTATCTCAAAAATTACTTTACAAACACAAACCAAACATATCTAAAATAAGCTAACTTAGTCAATAAAATAAAATATCACATCAAATTCATAATTATTTTATTTTTTACAAATATCATATTCAATTAAAAAAAAAATCTAAATATCTTTCAAAAGCGTAAAAATTTTAACTTATTAAAACAGTCAAAACCTAAAATAATTTATTAAAATAACAACTTTCCAAATACGTATTGAATTTCTTTTTTTTTTCTCCCTCTTCGTAGATTCTCGATTGAGTTCTTACCGTGGCCGTGCGACGAACGACAGATCGTAGAAAGAAGGAGAAGCACTAAAAAAAACCCGGTTCGATTGGATGTCAGGTTCGGCAATGGTGGGAGCGTCAAGCTCATGGTCTCGAGCGATGCTTCAGATCTCACCTTACACCTTCTCTGCTCTCGGCATCGCCATCGCTATCGGCGTCTCTGTTCTCGGCGCTGCTTGGTATATCAATCTTTATATTTATTTACATTTTTTTTAAAAAAAATTTCTGACACCTTGATTTTGGCGATATTGTCTTCAGGGGGATTTTCATCACTGGGAGTAGTTTGATCGGTGCGGCAATCAAAGCTCCACGAATCACTTCGAAGAATCTCATTAGGTGAAACCCTACCTCTTATTTCAATTCTCTCTCTCTCTCTGTCTCTATATATATATATATATATGTATTTTTACCTTATTAGCAATTATTGGAGTAATAATTAGGGTTCATTGGTTTGATTAGTTCGTAACAATTCAATCAGATGCATTCATTCAGAATTGCTAGTTTATAATTAACCCTTGGATTGAAGGAAAAATTGGGCTTAATTTTGATTCAGTGTGTCAAATATGCTGTGTTTAATTTATAAAAAAATATATATACTTACAACAATTTTGGTTCTGAAATCAAATCAAACTTTAGGACATTCTTGCTTTTGAATGTAGAGGTCTCTTTTGAAGTTGCAAATCTTACAAGTTATGATACCACTGGTTTTCTCAAAATGAAAGAGCCAGGGTGAAGGAGCAAGTATTAAGAATCAGCATAGTATGAAACAGGCAAACCGATTAGAAAATTTAGTGACAAAAATAACTAGAAAAACTGTTTATTTTCTTGACTTAGAAGGGATGTGTAAGATTTTTGGACTAGAATACACCAATGAAACTGGAAGTGTATGACTTTGTTTACTGTGATGTTTAAACATTCTCATTAATCGGCAATTGAAATGGTCTTTATTAACCTCATAGGCAGTAATCAAGCCATTTCTTGGTCTGGTTCATGGCTCAAACATTCATAATTGCTTCCCCTTGTGTCAATCAAGGGTTAAGCTTAGTTATTAAGTGCCTAAACACTTGTAAGGCTTCCTAACTTTACCCCCACCACCCATACACACATTACAGTTGGTGGTTGTGTTGGGCTAGAGTGAGGACCATATACATGAACCTGTCTGACCAATCAAGGTTTCAACGGTCGAGCTAAAAGCTTTGAAATGGGATGAGTCAACTACAGTCCACGATGAGGGCCCAATGGTATGCACTGTGCTTTCTTGAACTTGATAACTTTGAAGGACTTCAATCGATACCCCTTGAGATTGTAATTTGACTTTAAAATCTTTTTATGCTGTTAGTGTGATCTTCTGTGAAACTGTTGCTATCTATGGTGTAATTGTGATTTAAATCAGTCACGCATATGGGCTTTTTTATGGGATATGCCTACTGAGATTGTAATTTGACATGATTCCTTGTGCTTCCAGTGTGATCTTCTGTGAAGCTGTTGCTATATACGGTGTTATTGTGGCAATTATTCTACAAACAAAGTTGGAGAGTGTTTCCCAATCACAAATATATGAACCTGAATCTCTTAGAGCTGGTTATGCTATCTTTGCCTCAGGGATTATTGTGGGTTTCGCAAACCTCGTCTGCGGGTTTGTTCCATCTTTTATCTCTTTCCAAAATCACCTAACAAACATATAGCAGTCTCTTCTTCATTTCTGTGAGTTCTAATCTTCGTTTATCAACTTTTGCTTGGTACAGGCTGTGTGTGGGAATTATTGGAAGCAGCTGTGCATTATCTGATGCCCAGAACTCATCACTTTTTGTGAAGATTCTCGTGATTGAAATCTTTGGTAGTGCCCTTGGGTTGTTTGGAGTAATAGTCGGAATAATCATGTCGGCTCAAGCAACATGGCCTGCCAAATCAGTTTAGTTTGCCTTTTTTTTTTTCGTTGTCAGTCAGGTGATTCCTGTCACTGGTACCAACAGAACTAATGTATGACATGTTATGCATTTTCTTCTCTATTGGTTTAGTAGCAGGTGATTGAGTTCTGGTCTGAAATGTTCTACTTGTTCCCTTTTTTCTAATTTTAAGCTGTTTTGTTTATGATGGATTATAAATACTGGAAGAGGTGAGGTGAGGTGAGGTGAGGTGAGGTGAGTTTATAATATATTTTCATGGCTTATTTATTTAATCTGACTTATTTATATTTTCATGCTGCACCACCCCATGCCTCCACACAAAAAAATTTGTTTATGAAGGATGTGTGGAAAGAATTCAAATAATCTCAAGTCAAGAGGGCATCACAAATCACCCACATTGGAAAAATCTATTACAGTGATAAGTTAATCTAGAAAAACCAATCATATTCTCTCAAGTAAATTCTTCAATTCCAGTCTATCATTATACATGAATCTATACAAGTATGATTTATAATACATGAATAAATACATACAACTCATGTTCATTATTGGTTACAACACAATGAAAGCAGCAGATGATAAGAAGTTCGAGGGCAATGCTTCTCAAGCAAATGGAACATATTGTCTAAAGTAATATTGAAGGAGCATCGCCAAGGAAGGGCACACTTCTCTGCAAAAGTATTTGGCATTCCTCTGGCTTTGCTATCATTGGATCAAATGGGTTGTGATCAGAAAGAACTAAACCTTGTTTGATGCGACCCACATACCGAGAATGCAGTACTTGCTTCGAAACAACTGGAAGCCGTATGGACTGAAATTCTCCGAGCGCTGAATGCAGATTTTCTGCTCCCCGCTTCTCAAGGCACTTGCCTAAAACTGCTGCGTCTAATATTGCCAAGTTTGTGCTCCTTGAGCTGTGTGGGGTTATTGGATGAGCAGCATCTCCAACTAATACAACATTGTCCCAAACTATTTGTTCTAGAGGATCACAATCATATATGACATTTATGAATGGTTCCTTTGTTTCTTTCATGAGTTTAACCATTTCAGGAACCCAAACCTTCTCTGCTTCTTCATACATTTCCTTGATCATGTCGCTGCTTACTTTCATGGTCACTGAGTTCCTCTGCATTCACATTTTCCACTAGTCAGTTCAAATTGGTTAAACAAGACCAGAGTCTGCGGATGAAACTTAAGGAACTGTAAAAAGGGCAGTCTCCCAGTGCCTGAGGCTCCCTCTACCATGGGATTTGGGGAGGTTCAAATATCTTATCTTCCTGGACAGAGGTTGTTTCTGTGGATTGAATTCATGACTCCGAAGTCCTAATTGAGCAAGATGACCGTTTTATCAAGGCTTGCCCTCTTAAGTAAAGGAATTGTTTAAATTTATTTTTGAATTGATCCAACATCCTTAAACTGTCTTTTCTTCTCAAAATGGGTCAATAACCAATTTGTTTTTTAATATCCTTACACTGTCTAACCAATTTGTTTTTCAAAACACTAATCTATGTCTGGCAGTCTTTCCAGGTCAAATTTCCTATGAATTTCTAGCCTATCCAGCAACAGTTACAGGCTAATCATCATCCTCCAAGGTTGTAAATTGGTTGACAGTCTGACGCTATAGCTGGGAGGCAAACCTCGTGTTCCATGAGCATCTATGCAAAATCTAAAACATCACACAAAACTTCCTTTCTATTTTCATCTTATTTAATTCTCACTCTCAGGGATTTCACTCGAGCCAAAATAAAATTCATGATTTGGTTAGCATTCAATCATAATAGGATAAAAAGAAAATATGTTTACATGAGATAAGAATAAGCAATGAATCACCTCAAGTTCTGGCTCTGGTCGATTGACATACCAAATCCAGTTGATCTTTTTGTGCAAAAGCTCAAAAACGTATGTGTTCTGTAACCTAGGTTGAAGTATAAGCATTTCCCAAGATCTGGATATGCCTCCCTGATGCCTATCATGGCTTCTGAATGCTCATTATCTGAAAAATTCAATACTCCTCTCCATGCACAGTAACCTGAGTACCTGCACAAGTTAATGATAATGGCTTATTAAATTTATATATCACAGAGTACTTCACAGCCATAAGCATTTTTGTGTCATTCTACAAACCTCAACTTGAATTCTGGAAGAAAACTTCTTCGGATTGAAGAAAGACACCCATCTGCTGCAATGAGCAAATCACCAACTATTTCGATGATTTCACCAGTTTGAAGGATTTTAGTCTTCACTTTAACATTAGACTTGTCATTAGAAACGTAGAAAGAGAGGTACAAGTGACCCCAGAGAAAAATATCTGGTGGTAGCGCATTGTACAGAAGACTGTGGAGATCAGCCCAGTGTGCCGCTATAAAATTTAAGTTTTCATCTCTTGCAAGTGTCCATCTGATATTCTTCTCACCATCTGTTGCTTCATTCTATAGGCAAACAGAAACTTAAAATGATAAAGAGAAAGGCGGGAAAAGTTACTAATATTATTGTGTTTAAATTTAAGGAGGACTGTCTACAAACCTGTGGCATGCCACATTGTCTGTAGGTCACAGGAGCGGCTTGTAAAATGAAGAGAAACTCTTACAAGAAAAAGGAAACTTAAAATTTGACTGTTCGATAATACGGTCAAAAAGCCATTTCAATGAACATCCCTTAAGGAGCCAAGATCACAAAGATCTCATGCAAGTGAGTACACAGAGGTCCAAATTTGATAAAAGTCTTTTTTAAGGGACTAAGGTTGGGTGCAGATCAGGAAGCCACAACTCGTTTAAACTGTTTGAGTATCCTCAACACGCTCCCACACATGTGAGACACAAGAACGTGAAAATATTATAATTCTCATACAGACAATGATGTTCGAATACAAGACATATTACATGCTCTGATATTGATTATGTTAAAATTTTGGAGACATCCAAACCAAGCTTGAGTGACTTTGGGCATCTCCAGCCCTTACCCTTTACCCATATCAAATTTAAATTTGAGTAAAAAACTACCAAAACACTCATCTCCACTCCTTTACTCAAATCAAAGGACATTCAAATGTTTACTCAAAATTTTCAAAGCTGTGACTTTGAAATTTATCACTCTGCCATTACTAAAGCTTTTACACAGGTACATGCTTAAATAAGAGCTTGTCTCTTGGAGTGATTCATATCAAATAAACCTTTTGTTCAAAAATTTTACTTAAACATAGTTTTGAATAATATAATACTATACTTATCTAAATAATCCTCTATTTGCAGTAGCTTCAATCATCTTATTCTCTGTCTTACAGTTACTTCTAATAACATCATACACATAGGTTGTTAGTCTGTAGTAGATTTTGCCCCAAATAGCAATTACCAAAAGCTAATGCTAAAAAAGTAAAAACAAATTCTAGATATGAACCAGTACAAATTAGGGCAAATAAATTTGAGAGAGAGAGAGAGAAGAGAAGTTGTACCAGATCAATGGAGAGAGGCAAGGTGGAGGTTTGGAGAAGATGGGGATGACGGAGCCAGGAGTTGACGATTTTCTGAGAGACGGTGTCGAGGCTGAGTCCGGCGCCGGTTGGGCTTCGAGTTGGTGGTGCGATTGATTTCTCCACCACCACCACCTCCCACCCTGCTCTTGTAAGTGCGTGCGCACTCGCCACCCCTGCTATGCTTCCCCCCACCACCACCGCCTTCCCCTTCTTCCTCCCCCCATCACTCATCTCTCTCTCTCTCTCTCTCTCTCTCTCTCTCTGTATAATATATATTCAAGAATGGGAATTAGTGAGTGAGTGACCTCTTAGAGTGCATGCTTTGATACTTTCCAAAAGCAAAAACATATTTGAATTTGTCCTTTACCAAATCTAAAGATTGTATTAAAATATTCTATGAATATAAATATTATGGACTAATTTTCTACTCAAACTTAATTTTCAACACCAGTTGTCATGTTTTTACAACAATATTTTAAGTTGAAGAATATATTATTTGGAAACAGGGTTATGATGCAATGAAAGTTACCATCAAATTCCTTCAATAAAATTTGTTCTTAGATTTCTTCAAACTTAAAAAGTTATATTTTTAAAACATGATTTTATACACATATATATAAATTAAAAATATCAAAGCTTAGAAAATATATTTTAAAATATCATGGTTTTAATAAATAAATTTAAAAAAAAAAAATCTAGTATTACCTACCTGTCAATTTCCATTCTAGTATATGTGTAAAACGTACTGAAATAAATATCAATATCAATATCAATATCAATATCAGTATTGACTCCCAAAGCATATTGACATCCCATCAAAGAGAAGAGAAAATAATCGACGTTTTTTTCTCCTGGTATTTGAATCCAGATATTCATGCCCTTGTATTGAACGCCAACAACAACAAAAAATTAAAAACAAAAAAAAAAAAAAAAAAAAAACAAAAATCAGCATGTGTAATGAATTCATATAATCTGAAGTCAAGGGAAACAAAAGTCACCCACATCAGACAACCTATTAGTGTTATAATCTAGAAAAACAAATATTCCTAAACTCTTCAATTCCAGTCTATCATCATACATGAATATATACAAGCACAAATTAATACAGAACACACACAATTCATGCTGATTATTGGTTGTGACACAAAAATACAATTCATGTATAAATAAGGTGGAGGATTGGATTCACAGGCAAATGGAAGATATCGTCTACTCAAGTAGTATTGAAGGAACATCACCAAAGAAAGGCATGTTTTTCTGCTGAAGCGCTTCGCATTCCTCAGGACTCACTATCTTCAGATCAAAAGGGTTGCAATCAGAAACAACTAAACCTTGTTTGATGCGGCCCATTTTCCGCGAATGCAGTACTTGCTTCGAAGTGACTGGAAGCCTTATAGACTGAAATTCTCCGAGTGCAGAATGTAGATTTTCTGCTCCCCACTTCTCAAGGCACTTGCCCAAAACTGCCGCGTCTAATATTGTCATGTTTGTGCTCCTTAAGCCATGAGGGGTTGTTGGATGAGCAGCATCTCCAACTAATACCACATTGTCCCAAAATATTTGTTCTAAAGGATCACAATCATATATGACATTTACGAAAGGTTCCTTTGTTTCTTTCATGACTCTAACCAATTCTGGAACCCAAACCTTCTCTGCTTCTTCATGCATTTTCTTGATCATGTCGCTGCTTACTTTCATGGTCACTGAATTCCCCTGCATGCATTTTTTCCATTAGTAAGTTCAAATTGGTTAGACAACACTTCAGTCTGTGTATTAAGCTGAAGGAATTGCATTAATTTATTATTAAATCAATCCAACATCATTACACTGTATTTTCCTATGAAATTGGGTCAATAATCTTGTCTTCTATGTGCATCTATGCAAACTCTAAAACATTGCCTTTATGCACAAAACTTGCTTTCTATTTTCATCCTACTCAACTCTCTCACGGATTTCACCCGGGTGATAATAAAACGAGGTTTTTTCATGTTTTGGAGAGCATTCAATCATAATGGGATAAAAAGTAAATATCTTCGCATGAGATAAGATAAAAATAAAGAATCACCTTAAGGTCTGGCTCTGGTTGGTTGATATACCAAATCCAGTTGCACTTTTCGTTCAAAAGTTCATAGAACACGCTGTGTGTTTTGTAACCTAAGTTGAAGTATAAGCATTTCCCAAGATCTGGACATGCTTCCCTGATGCCTTTGATGGCTTCTGAATGCTTATTATCGGAAAAATCTAGTACGCCTCTCCATGCACAGTAACCCGAGTACCTGCACACGTTAACGGTAATGATTTAACAAATTAAAATATCACAGAACACCTCACAATCCACAAGCAATCATTTCTGGGTAAAAAAAAAAAAAACGAAAGCCAAATTTGCATTTTTATGTCAATTTACAAACCTCAACTTGAATTCTGGAATAAAACTTCTTCTGATTGAAGAAAGACATCCGTCTGCTGCAATGAGCAAATCACCAACTATTTCGGTGATTTCACTGGTTTGAAGGATTTTAGTCTTGACTTTAACATTAGACTTGTCATTAGAAACATAGAAAGAGAGGTACAAGTGACCCCAGAGAAAAATATCCGGTGGTAGAGCATTATACAGAAGACTGTGGAGATCAGCCCAGTGTGCTGCTCTAAAATTGAAGTTTTCATCTCTAGTAAGTGTCCAGCTGATCTTCTTCTCACCATCTGTGGCTTGATTCTATAGACCAACAGAAACTTAAAATGAAAAGAGAAAAATCACTTGACTGCTGAAAATGAATTTTGCTGCATCCTAAATTAATTATGCAACTATTAGCTTTGCCAAACAAGGGTAGCACAATGTACCGCTGAGGTACCTTTCAAAATTTATGTTTTGCTGGTTAAATTGTTGATCATCAACTCACCTAAAAGTTCAAATTGTTAAGAGTATATCCTCAACACACCCACACGAGGTCAAGCTCATAAGCACATATATGTATTATAATATCACGTAGCCACGACATATATTACCTTTTTGATATGATACCATGTTAGAATTTTATAGACATCCAACCCAAAAACAATTAAAATTAGGTGGAAACGTATCTAGACTACATAAATTAGGCTTGGGTGGCTTAGAGAAGAGACGTGAAACAAGTCCTAATACTAACAGAGTCTAAATAATCCTATTTGCATCTTCATCTATCTTCTTATTCTATATCTTACGGTACTTCTAATGAGGCCAATTCAAATCCTTGACTCAAAACTCAAACCTATATCAAATTTAAATTTGGGTAAAAATCACTAAACACCCTCCATTTCATGACTCAAACTTAGGCCAAATTCAGTTTTACTCAGTTAACCCAAATCAATGAAGACCCATTTCCTTAACTACAATTTCTATCCAATCTAAACTACACTTGGGCACTTTTAATCAAATTCCAATAATCTCCTTTACTCCAACCTATATAGCTTCCACTCAAACTTGGCAAATGAAGCTGTTTAATCAAAACTTGTAGTCAATTTAGAAGCTAGGGCAAATTAATTTTGATAAAATAAATGGGGAAATTGAGCATGGAAGGAGATTGGGAACAGAAATAGAACCTGATCAATGGAGAGAGGGAGGGTGGAAGAATGGAGAAGATGGGATTGCTGGATCCATGAGGCGATGAGTTTGCGAGCGATGGGGTCGAGGCCGAGTCCGGCACCGGTAGGGCTACCAGTTGGGGGAGAGCTTGATTTCTCAACCACCACCACCTCCCACCCTGCTGCTATCAGAGCGTGGGAACATGACAACCCTGCTATGCTTCCCCCCACCACCACCGCCTTCCCCTTCTTCCCCCTCCCCTCACTCATTTCTCTCCGCTCTCTCTCTGTGGACTATCAGTAGTAGGGCTACCAGTTGGGGGGTGTTTGTTTTGGAAGGATTGGGCATGGATTGTACTATTCTGTCGTTTGTCTCAAAAGTTTTACTCTGGATTAATAGTCCGACTATTAGTCCTAAAAATTAGGGATAACTCAGACCATCTCCAACGCTTAACCAAACCCAGCATCAGATTTAAATTTTGATGAAAAAGTCAATTTTTTGAGCTCTAACGATTTTACCAAATCGATACCAAATCGAAAATTCAGCAAATTTTGTATCAAAATGAGAACGGTAAGCATTTCAAAACTTGTTCTCGACGTTGGGATGAGAGAACCGGGCGACCATCCGGGTGACCAACCGGTTGACCAACCGGTCGCCCCGGAAAAAAGTTCAAAAGGTTCACTTTTCGGTTCAAACCAGTCAAAAAAAAAAAAAAAAAAAAATTTTTTGCCTAGGTGGTCGACCACCACGATCGCCGGCTGACCAATGATCGACCACCCGAAAGTTCAAAAGGTCCAAAAGGTTCAAGGTTCAAAAAAAAAAATTTAAAATTGGCCGAGGTCCGGTCACGATCCGACCGGTCGACCAACCGGTTGTCGTGAAATTTGATGAAAAATTGATTTCTTTGAACTGCTTGGAGGGCTCCGTGTCGTAATGAGAAAAAGTCATTTTTTACTCAGATTTGATGAAATTTTTGGTGAACAGCTTGGAGATGCTCTCGGTGATAGAATTAGTTAATAAAATCGAGGTGTGAGTTATTTCACATCCGTCTGTTAGATTAATAGATTAAAAAAAATTAATCTGTATTTGTCTGCTAATTTAGTGGATGTGAATTGAGCGGATTAGTGATTTGACGGATGGATGCGAATTAATTTAACGGTTTAAAATTTTATAAATTTTCAAATTCAATTTGTGCACTTCCTAAAAAAAGAAGAAGAAAGTATTACAATCAATGAATTAAAAAAAATATTACAATCACTGCATGCCTCTTCCAAAAGTAAGAAAGTTTAAAACTTTAGAATATCACAATTCTTACATGTCTTATCTACATACTACAATCACAGCATGCATCATCCACATAAAGTATTACAATCCGTGGTTCTTAAAATATAAAAACAATTCAAATCACTAAAACCATGAACAGAACAGTAGTATATATTGTATGTCTTTGTATTGTTACATCTATATCTGTTTTTAAAAACAAAAACCAACTACCATATATCATATTTTCTATTTATTATTTTTAGAGATAGATTTAAAAACCAAAAACTATAGATAAATAATACGTTTATTTTTTTCAATTTAAAAAAGATATTTAAGTTGAAAAACTTTTTTTCAACAGAATATTTAAATCCTTTTTTAATTGAAAACACAAACAAAATATTTAAACAAACTGAAAACACAAAGTCTTATAAATTACTAAGGGTGCCGCAGTTTGGCGGTTCGGCGGTTCGGTTGCAGCCAAAGGAATCTCAAATCTGCCATCCGTCTGCCAGATTGGCGGATTGGAGAAAATCAATCTAAAACAGTCCGCTCGTCATCACGCATCCGTTCAAAATGCGGCGGATCGGATCGGATCGGTTCGGTCGGTTTTGGCAGATCGGTATATCCGCTGCTCACCTCTAAATAAAATTATATTTTTGCTTTCTGGTATTTAATTATGTATTATATTTAGTAAAATTCAATAATATTTAAATGTCTCAATTTAAAAATAAAATAATTTTATTTATAGATATTTTATTGATATTTTATTTTAAAATTTTGTTTATATTTTATTTAATTTCATTATTTAAATTTTAATAGATGTTTTATTTTATTTCATTATTTAATTATTATTATTATTTAAAATAAATTTATTTAAAATTTTAATTAAAAAATAACATATATTTTTATTGATATTTAATTTTTAAAAAATAAATTTATTTAATTGTGCAAAAAATAAAATAAAATAAATTTTTATTTAACCTAGCTAAAAATAATTAAAATATTAAAGTTACTATTACTTAGTAAATAATTGAAAAGAATAAAATAGTCATTTGAGCATTTATCCTCTCCATAATATCCCAAACAAAAATTGAATTCACTAAAAATAATACAATCCAAAGATCTAATTCCATAACTAAACAAACATAAGATACAAATCCAATCCAACCAAGTAGTCCGGGGACAATATATCCCAGGACTAATAGTTCAATGGATTATAATCCCCCCTTATTCAGTCTGTCCAAATAAACGCACCCTATATCCTGCATAGTGAGTGTAAAAACATAGGAGAATTTTGGGAAGAAGCTTAAAAAAAAGTCACCCAAAAAAAAAAAAAAATCATCAAAAAGTTACCCAAAAAAAAAAACAAAAAAGCTGAAATACAAATGCGTTCTGTGTTCATATTTTAGAATTAATCATAAATTCTTTACCTTCTTTAGGTATATAAAATTATGAATTTTATTTTTTTCACTAATTACACCACCATGATGGTTCCCAATGGGCTGAGTTTTTTTTAAGTTCGTGATCGGATTGAAAGATATTATTAAACTCGTGAGGACTATCATGGATCTCATTTTAATAATTTAAATCGTTCAATATGTAAAACTCGTCGAGTACTATATTCTTATAAAAAATCACATTGATCAAATATCGATAACTACTAATCGACTATGACAAAATAAACGGTTGAAAGAAAACTGATTTGATCACATAACTATCGATATCCGATCAACGTGATTTTTTACAGACATATAATATTCGACGATTTGTACATATTGAATTATTTAAATTATTAAAATAAAACCTATGATGAGTTTTCATGAGTCTAAAAGCACCCTCCAGTCCGATCATAGAGGGGAGGAAAGCCACTGCCGTTCCGAATAACCGCCCCAGTGAGTGAGCTCATCATGGGCTTTTTTGGACCGTGATTTTGGGCTTTTTTGATTCCATTATGGGCTCTTTCACGTTAATGATGTAAATAATTTATTTTGTAGCATATTTGAATATTATTTATAAAAAAAAAAAAAAAATTTAATTGAATAATATTAATACACAATTAAATTATATTAGACGATAAAAATAATTTTAAAAATAAATTATTTATTATTTTGTAGATAAATATGAATTGATATTGTTATTATGATTGTCTGATTAACATGATTTTTTACATGAACGATCTATTCAAAAGGCACTATAAGATTTGGATTCGATGATGTGTATGATGGCCCCAATGAGACTCGACAATATGGTTCAATTGGCTAAAACAATCTTGTCATTTTGAAAAACGGTTAGGTTTTTCTCAACTTGAAATATAAACTTGAGGAGTTCGGAGAACTTATTATGAATTTTATTTCAATAATTCGAATTGTTTATTTTATAATGTTCTTAGCATATATCACATATGAAAAAATAAAATATAATATTTTTATTTTATATAGGAATAAAGGTGCTCTTGGCTTGACATCATTTGTTCTATCCCATTAGAACCCCTCTTTTTTTGTTGGATTGTAATGGAAATAGTCCACGATGAAGCTCGAGTAGAAATAGGGATGGCAATTTGAAACCGAACCGACGGGGATCCCCGATCCCGACCCCGATTTAAGCGGTTTTTTTTCAAAAAATACCCTCGACGGGGAGGGGACGGTATTTGAAAATCAATCCCCGATCTGTTTCGGACGGTGATCGTGATCAAGCCCGCCTGCCCCCCGCCTGCCTCGCCTCGATTACCTCGATTTGGAATTACTGTTTTACCCCTTATATATATATATATATATGTATAAATCAAATGAGGGCCTGCGTCTCACTTTTCTCCCTTACTTTTCTCTGCTTTCTCTCTCACAGCCGTGACCTTCATCTCTACCAAACTCACTGACTTCTCTCTCTCTCAGAGGCATCCACCAAGACTACCACCACCGCCCAAAGACCACCACTCGCTTCCACTCTTCTCGACGTGCCGACCACCCACCACCGTCATTTCGCCAAGACCATTACCGCGGCTCTCACTCCTCTCGTTTTCATCCACCTCTCTACAACTGGTTTTTTTTTTTCAGATCTTTTTTTTTTGTTTTGTTTTGTTTTTTTTTTGGTTTTGATGATGATGATGTTGTTGTTCTTGTTGTTGATGATGATGAATATTGTTCTATTTTCTGAATTTTTTTTTTTTTTTTTTGGCGGGGGAATGGCCTGGGATCTCAGATTAAGGGCGCAAGTGGGTGGTGATAGGACCCCCGTCGGGGATCGGGGCCGGGACCGGGGAAAATTCCATCATCGGGGATCGAGGACGGGGAGGGTGATCCCCGGCCCCGCCCCGCCCTGCCCCGTTGCCATTCCTAAGTAGAAAGTATTGATTCATTTCTCAGAGGTAAGGATCTAGGGTTAATGCCAATCAATAAAATATAATATTTTTATTTCATCATATTTGTCTCTTAAAAGAATGAACGACAAACATGTTTTTAAAGTAAATCATTTATTTTTTTTAGAAACAAATACAATAAAATGAAAATTTTATAATTATTGAATTAATTTTATTTTATTCATAAATAATATATGTATAAATCTTACAAAATAAATGATTTAGATTATCAAAACAAAATTCATAATAATCTCACAAACTACTACTTAAACTTTTTCAAATTAAAATTTCAACTTAACAAAAACTATACTGTGGTGTTTTGAGAAGTTGGTAAAAAGTTAATTTTTTAACTTTTTTAGCCTAATTTGTCTTTTTATGAGTAGAAAATGTAAGAAGTGATGTGATCAAAAATAGATAAAAAGCTAAAAGTTAACTTTTTATTTTGTTTCCAAAATTCCAGAAGTTATATTTATTTATTTGGACAGACGGACAAGGGATGGCTCACATGAACTAAACTGTTTGACAACTAATCAAATGTCCCAAGAGAAATCTCAAGAAATGGAAGACACGACATGTGACTTCTCCACCAAAAAGGGTATAAAACCACACATGATCAAAACGTTACTTTGCGGTAATGTCTTCTTTTTTCGGTACATCGGAGAAGGACTTTGCTGTTATGTCTACTTCATTCATATGAAAATTTTATTTCAAAAGAGTACTAGCGTATATGAAAATTTTATTTCAAAAGAGTACTAGCGTATAATCCATGTTATAGAATTAAACAATAATTTATAAATTTATTTTTTAATCAATTAAAAATTTTAAAAAACAAAAAATAGATAAAATTGAGTTTTAATTATTTTTAGGATAAATTATCAATATGTTTTAATAATTGTATTTGATTCCTACTAAGTTCTATCAATTTGTTACTGATAGTTGTCAATAAAAATTGACAATTAGTAATTTTTTTATGAAATTTTTTAAACTATCACTTATAGTTAGTAATTTTTTGTGACGAATTTTTTTAAATTGTCCCTTAAAACTAAAAATTAGTAATGTTTTTATAAATATTTGATGAAAGATGCTAATAATTATCACAGGACTTATTAGATAATAAGTTCACCTATTAGGTGTTGCACATAAGTTTTCTTTATTTTTAACTAAGTTGATTTTTAAAATTAGTTATTTAAGTGACCTTTGCTTTTTTATGAGATAATAAAAGTTAATGTATTGGGGTATGAATTTTTTAATTGTATGGAAAAATGTAAATGACTATATGGTACTTTTATTTGTTGCTTAAATTTCTCATTTTATCCTTCCAAATGTATTAACTCATATCCACTCACTCATGAGAATTGTTTGGTCTTTTTAAGATGGTGCGAAGATTACTTCTTTTTTTTTTTTGGGAGGGAGGGGGGATAAAATTACACTTACCTCCTATGAGATTTCTGACTAACCTCCTTTACTTGTAAAACTATTATCAAAATTCTCCTACTATTAAGTTATTTAACAAAATTTGCTGATGTCATGTTGATGTCATACAAAAAATGACAGAATTTCCTATTAATTACTTTATCTATTCAATCGAGAAATTTCACTCACCTCCCATGAGGTTTTGCATATTTATTATCAAAAACTCATACATATTTTACTATTATTTAATAAAATTCTTAAATTTAATGCAATATTAAATAAAATCTTTAAATTGTCAGACATTATTAAATCATTTAATACAAAAAAAATATATTGATAAAATACTTAAAAATAAATAATCTTTCTAAAATTAACATTACATAACATCCCAATAATTTAATATAGGGTAAATTACAAATACACCTCCTAAGATTTGCTTAAAATACAGATTTCCCCTATGATTTAAAAAATTATAAATATCCCAATGTTAGAATTTTTTATTTAACAGATTTAACTAAAAAAATAAAATTCATAATTGCTCTCCTATACAATAATAAAATTACATAAATTATTAACTGAAACATATTTATAATATCATTAAAAATTATTAATTGACTTCATGATTTATTAATAAAAGAGCAATTTGTTATGGAATTAGAAATCTCAGGGGGTAGAATGTAATTTTCAGAACTATAGGAGGTGATTCATATTTTAATCAAATCTCAGGGAGTGTATTTGTAATTTACCTTTTAATTATAAGACTTATTTCACACCATATAAATAACCTAAAATTTATTATTTTAAGTAATACATTTATTATTTTAATTTTTTTAAAGTTAAAATAAATAGATTTAGTTTTTACCTAGCAATTTGCATTATTAATTTATTCATATCTATAAAAAAATTATTATTTTATCTTTTCTCAATCTTATATTATTCTCAAAATTTTATCTTTGAGTCATTAAGCTTCTAGTTTATGCATATTTAAAAAAGCGCAGATTAATATTTCTTACATGATTAACAAAATAAAAATAGAGGTAAAAAAATTTTAATTGTCTCACCATAAATTAAAATTAGTTAATAGGGAATGAAATATTCATAAATAATTTGAGAATAATAAATAATTCAAACAATTTGTCATTTCTCACACCTAAAATTAAAATTAATCTTTACTTGAATGAATAAATTATTTGAAAATAATAAAATACTCAATTAATTTGTTATGTATGATACTTAAAATTTATTTCTCCATCTTTATTTATCTCATTTAAACTATTTTTATTAAATTAAATATTAAAATTTATTTCTCACCTTCATTATGGTTGAATTTTTTTTTTTTTTTTTTGTTTATAAAAGTTAAAAAACTTGTTGTGGAAAAAAATAAAGTCAAGAAATTACATTTATATTTTAAAAAAATTATGAAAAATAAATAATAATTTCATATATATTTAATAGGCTAAATTAAATTACATTTATATTTTTTTATTTAGAAAGTGTTTTATTTGATTTTGTGTTTAAATTAGTATTAGAGTCTAATTTCTCAATATTATCAATAAAATTATATAAGTATTAAATATACATAAGAAGTAAAATTAGATAATTTAAATAATAACATTTCGCTATAAATAATAAAAGAACAACATAAAGGTGAGAAATAAAAAAATAAAGTATAAATTTAACCATTAATGAAAGTAATAAATTAATTTTAAGATTTAATTTAATAAAAATAATTTAAATTAGAAAATAAAGATGGATTTTAAGTATCATACAACAAATTAATTGAGTATTTTAATATTCTACAATAATTTCTCCATTCAAGTAAAGATTAATATTATTTTTAGGTGTAAGAAATGAAAAATTATTTGAATTGTTTATTATTCTCAAATGATTTCTTGATATTTCATTCCCTATTAACTAATTTTAATTTATTGTGAGGGGATTAGATTTTTTTACTTCTATATTTATTTTTTAATTTTTTTAATCATGTAAGAATAATCTGCGTTTTTTTAAATATACATCAACTATAAATTCAATAACTCAAAGATAAAAATTAAAATTTGTTAATAATATCTTAACAATTTAGGGATAATGTTGATTAATTAGTACAAATATTTGGTAAATAATTAATTTGAATTTTATATTTAAATTATATTATCGTTTTCATCTTGGGGTTGCTGTAACTGGGTTAGACACTAAACACAGTCTAGAAGCCAAGTTTGGTTTGATTTATATGCCAATTTATAATTTTCAAGTTTTCATTTCATATTTTTCTCAATAGATTAATATATGAGTACTTGAATTTTATAATTATTTTATAAAATATGATATATATATACCTAATTTCATTAATATTTTCATATAAAAATTTTCAAATTATATATGCTTAAATTTTAATGAGACTTTCTTTTTAAAATTAGATGTAACATAGGAATTGTTAAAAATTTTGTTTTGAGATTCTATCTATAGCCTTTTCTTTTTCTTTTTTATTATTATTTATGGTTAAATGTATTTTATGTCACATGTATATTTTAATTTTCACAAAAAAAAAATTAAGGGTATGTTTGGTTTGTGTTTGAGAGATGTGTTTTAGAGATAAAAAGTACGAAAACATGTTTGGTTTGGTTTTTTTCAAAAGATGTTTTGGAAAATTGTTTTGAGAGAGAGTTTTGGAAAAAGTGATTGATTTGATGTGTGTGAGAGAGAGATTTGTTTGGAAAACTTGTTTGGTTTAGATGTTTTGGAAAAAAATTTTGAGAAAATTTGTTTGGTTTGATTATTTTTGAAAACTTATTTGTAGAGAAAATTTCCAAAATTTTTTTCCGAAAATCAAACCAAACGAGCCCTAAAAATTTAAGAGATTTTGATTATTATAAAGTAAATATGTTCAAATTTTAGAATAAATTATAATTGGAATTACTTTTGAGTAAAATTATGTTTGGACTATTTTAAAAAGATTTTTAAATTTCAAGTTAGGCAAGGATATAGCTTCTTTTTTTTTTTTTTATGTAAAAAGGAATTAAATTTGAAATCATAGATATATATCATTGATAATTGATGCCTTAAAATTCATAAATTAATCAATTAAATTTTATAATTTTTTTCAAAGGCTTGACAACAGTTTTGCTTTTATAATAGTATAGTATAATAGAAAGTTTCGAATTAAACATGAATAAAATTTCATGTTAAACTTAATTATTGAAAATTTTCAAATTTCATATGAGTTATATATGATTACAACTTTATTTTAGACTTTCTATATAAATATTTTCAAAATTTTGACTTTAATAGGGTGGATAAACTAATAATTTTATCACATGTGTATTTCTTAATTTTTAAATTACAAAATTAAAAATTTTAGAGTAGTTTTGAAATTTTCTTAATCTTTCCTTTTAAATTTTTGTGAGAGATGATAGGTTTTGGTAATAGATGAAGAAGATTTTTTTATCTTTCCTTTTAAAAAGCATAAATCATGGGATAATTAGTATTTTTATAATTATTGATTTAATGGGTTAGCCAATAACATTTTTTTAAAATTATATTTTAAATAAAAAACTCACAAATATTGGTAGGAGTTTTGGAGCTCCCACAAGACTCCTCGCGAAAAGTCACTCTGTTGTATATGTACGGGATAATTATAGATATTTATATTTGTTTTATAACTTTTTTAATATATAAATTATGTTTTTTAAGATTTTTTATAAAAATAATTTAACAATCTTATCACTAACCATAGTGTATGAGAGAAGTTGAAAAGGGTACTGCAATAACTATACACAGATTGTATCTGTAATTATTTGTTTGAGGGGATTTTAAATTCTGGTCAAGGGATTTTGACCAAATCAATAAATGCAAACATGTAAAAAAACACGTGAATTAAAAAAACTTAATAAATGCTGATCAGGAGATTTTAATCAAATCAATAAATGCTGAGTTTTTTTTTTAAATAAAAAATTTAAAAAATTCAGATTGGAATATTGAAACTCTCACAGGTCTTGGGGTTAAAAATCTCCTTTTGCTTAATATATAGTATAGATAAGAAAATAACAGAAAGGAGTAATTAAGGCCAAGTTTGGCAACCCAAAACTAATTCATCTTTTTATCTTTTTATTTTTTTTCATCACATCACCTCTTTATTTTTCTGCACATCTTTTTATAAAAAGATAAAAAATACACTTATTTAGGTCATCCCAAACAACCCTAAGGGTGGAAACCTATCATACTGAATTTGAATGGAATCAAAGTCGAAACATTTTCTCTTTTGACATGCAAGTCCTTTCCGATTAAAACGTTTAATTTGAGATGCTCTAATATTTAAATTAGTAATTTATAATTTATAAATTAGAATTACTAAAAAAAAATTCTTCATGTGGTTGGGTTGGGGTATAAATGTTACACAGCTCCTCTTTATGACCTTTCACTTTCACACATCAGAAGAGTAGAAAGCTTCAAAAATCCGTTCAAACTGGTAATTCATATTGAATCATACGGTTTTGTTCGGTTCTATTAAGAATTGGTTCGGTTTCGGATTAAAAAATATGAGAACCGTAAAAACAGTTCGGTTAATAGATTTTATGAAAAAACCGCGGTTCAAACCGAACCGAACCGAATTTTAAAAAATATATATATATAATATCAAGTTTTATTTTTATTAATTGGTTTTTTATAATTTTAATGATATTAGGATGGTATATATATGTAATATTAAGTAATACCTTAATATTATTAGTTTTTATCATGAGTTAAATGTAATTAGTTTGAGTAATTATTTTGTTAATATTAATAATTTATTCCTATAAATAGAAATTTTTGGAACCGTAAACCAAACCGAAACCGAACCGTTTTTTCGGTTTGGTTCTGGTCCGGTTTTACAAGCGTAACGGTCTAGTCTGGTTCTCAAAATCACAGAATCGTTAGGATCGGTTCGGTTCTTGGATTTTCTCAGAACTGAACCAATCCGGACCGTGTACACCCCTAGTAGAAAGTATATACCAAAGCTTATTACGAGATCCAAACGTATTAATTTGCCTTTTTTATTTTCTTTTTTTGTGGCCTTTTTTTGGGTGTTTGAGTCAAATTAATCCAACAAATTTACAGCTATTGATTTGGATCAGATTAATTTTGCAAGCTGCAAACTGCACATCTAAACAGATTGTAATCATCTCTATTATATAATTGTAATGAATAATCTCTGTTACATATTTGGTATAGACACATAAATTTATCAATATTTTAAATTAAAGAGAAATCATTACAGAGTAATATATTTTAATGATCAAATTAAATTCATCTAATAATTATAACTGTGGGAATATATTTTCTAAGTACCAACACGTGACCGAGGTGACACCGAAGTGTCAGCCGATGTGCCACGTGCCGTGGTCGTTACGCCGAGGTAATCTCGAGGTTGCCGAGGTTATCTCCGAAGATACAGGAATCCGAGATAAGCGGATAAGGGACAAGAGTCCTAGAATGAAGAAAGACTACAAGATGGATACAGGTGATACTCTCAGGGGGTCTATCCTTATCTCTTGAATAGTCCAAGGTAAATCCGAAATTGGAGTCCATAGAAGTAAGACTTCTAGTGGGACTGGGATAGAGAACAACTATAAAAGAAGGGCACCCCCGGCGGGTCTAAGGTACGTAATTTTAAGTCTTGAGCAGTAATTTAAGCACTGGTTTATCTTTGAGAGATACTGACTTGTTCGTCGGAGTGCCCCCGGGTGGAAGAACCACCGCCGGAGCCTTTTCTTTCTGTGCAGGACAGCAAGGTGCCATCTATTTCTGCCTGTGTTCTACAGCTGGATTACTAAGGAGGGCTGTGTGATCAGAAATTCACTCACACAATTTGGCGCCGTCTGTGGGAACGAAAGAAGAGTAGATGGCCAGTAACACGCAGAAGGAAAAGATTGGGGACAACACTCCTGTTGGGAGTGGAAGACCCGTCGACCCTAACGCTGAAGGAGGAGACCACAACGAAGAAGCTCGTGATCAGAATCACGCAGAGAAAGGCGTCGGCCAAGATGGTGACACATCAAAGAAAGCGGACCAGGGCAAGTACTATAACAAGGACAACCTCCAGATCTGGAAAGACAGATGCCTGAGGAGGGATGAAGAAGTAAAGGAGATGGCAAACAAGTTGGCAGACCTTCAATCGGTTATCAACTTCATGATGCAAAATAATGTCATGCAGCCACCATACCCGTTACAAGACACACCAATGCCAGCAGCAAACGCCCATAAGAAGGGGCAGAAGGAAATCCCCAAAGCCCCTCAGCACACGAGGAGTGGAAGGCACTCTCACCGACCCTCCAGGGAAGTCGGCCGAGAAGAGCCGAGAAGAGAAGAGTCCCGAAGGACATATCGCGAGAAGGAGGCAGACCCCAAAGGACATCGGTATATTCCGGGGCGAGTATTGTATTTCAGTGCATCCTGCGGGGAATGATCGAAAAGGGGCAACCATGAGGCCGAGAGTAGTGCGCCGAAAAGGCTGAAGTCCAAAGACAGCCGGGCTGCAGGAAGAAGTAAAGAAGACTTGAGAGATTATCTCAAGAGGAAGCAGGAGAATGCCGAAGCCGAAGTAACCTCCCCGGTTAAGTCAAGGACACCGTTCTCGATGGAATTGGACAAATTCGTCGCACCAAAAAGATTTAGTATGCCAAGGTTCCAGATATATGATGGTAAGTCAAACCCTAACTTCCATGTTGGATTATTTTTAAATTCAATGGCATTATATAGTGGGAACAAGCCGTTGCTCTGCAAAATGTTCCCTTCATCCTTCGGGGAGATTGCATCAGATTGGTTTCACAAATTACCGAAGGGGAGTGTGAAGACTTGGGAAGGTCTGGCCGAGATGTTTGTGGCCAGGTTCATAACAAACAAATTGCAGCCATTAAGGGTGGATGCGTTGATGGCTCTGAAGATCGGCAAAGATGAAAGCCTTAGGGCCTATGCAAAGAGGTACTATGAGGTGTTTAATCGAATACCTGAATGCAACCAGAAGGTGGCGGTCGTATCTTTCAAGAACGGCCTGAAGGATGACTGTCCACTGCGAAAGTCTTTGGCAAAAACCCTGCCAAAGAGCATGGAAGAGCTCATGGCGAGAATTAAGAAGTATGCGTGAGCCGAGGAAGATACATCGGGCAACAAGGAGATAAGGCCAGAAAAAGGCAACGGCTCGCTGAAGCGAGGCCGAGGTAACAATGGACCCAACAAACAGGAGACAGAGTTGAGGGCTAAGCAGGCAGTGACGACGGTGTTCCAAATTCCGATCCACAAAGTCCTTGACCAAATTCAAAATCAGCCCTATTTCAGGGCGCCGACAAGGGCACCAGGAGAATTTATGGGGAGAAACCTTGGTAGGTGTTGTGCTTACCACAATGAGCAGGGGCACCCAACTCAGGGTTGCAGAGCCCTTAAGGCACACTTAGAAGATTTGGTGAAGCAAGGCCATCTGAGAGACCTTGTGGATGAGGCCAAAACAAGGGAAGAACAGGCACGATTGCCCCAAGCACTAGCAGCCCCGCCTCCCCCAGCGCAGCAACCATAGGCAGGCGGACCTCGGGTGGTTAATGTGATCCACTCAAAGGTGAATGAAAACGACATACGAGGGGAGACACAGAGGGTAAAACACCTGCAGCACGTCAACCAGGTTGGACTGAAAAGACCTCGGCCTGAAGAGTGCCAAGGACCGATGATAGCCTTCACAGAAGCCGACCTTGATATGGTCCAGCACCCGCACAATGATGCCTTGGTAGTATCCCTCCAGGTTGGGGAGTGCTAGGTGAAACGTATCCTGATTGATCAAGGCAGCTCCTGCGACATCATGTATGTCAGATGTCACAAGGAGTTAGGCCTTCACCCTGATGATATGGAGCAGTCAAATGGCCCCATGGTCGGCTTCAATGGAACACCGACATGGCCGTTAGGCGCAACAAGCTCGGAGATACAGGCCGGCACAAAGAAGATCAAGACAGAATTCATAGTGATTGACGCGCCCTCGCCTTACAACATTATCTTGGGGAGGCCGTGGTTGCATGCAATTGGGGCAGTTCCTTCAACACTGCATCAACTGCTACGGTTCCCAACAGAACATGGGATTGAGGAATTCAGAGGAGATCAGTTGCAGGCAAAAAATTGCTCCATGGCAGCAATGAAATTAACCTGCAGCATTCGGGAACCAGAGGAGGCAGAAGTCGAAGAAGAGGACATGAAGGTCCTAGATGATGTCGGCAAGGAGCCGACCGAGAAAAGTGAAGAAGCATTGAAGAAAATCCCCGTCCAAGAGGGCGATGAGGAACGCTTCTTTCTTCTCGGCACAAGATTAGCCGAAGAAGAAGAAAGGGAGTTGGAAGCCTTTCTAAGGAAAAATATTGAGGTGTTCGCTTGGACACCTTATGAAATGCCTGGCATTGACCCCGAGGTCACATGTCACACTAACGCGATGTGTCGGCCAAACCTATAATACAACGAGCCAGAAGACCGACGTTGATGCACGTCGAAGCGGTGGAGGAAGAAGTAGACAGACTTCTGGAGGCCAGGGCCATCAGAGAAGCCAATTACCCGACATGGCTGTCAAACATCGTGGTAGTGAAGAAGAAGAATGGCAAGTGAAGGGTCTGTGTAGATTTTACAAACTTGAACAAAGCTTGTCCCAAAGACAGTTTTCCTCTACCAAAGATAGACCAGTTGGTGGACGTCACATCTGGACATGGAAGGATGAGCTTCTTGGATGCATATAGGGGGTATCACCAGATAGCCATGTACCCTCCGGATGAGGAGAAGACAGCGTTTATCACTCCCAAAGGTCTGTATTGTTACAGAGTTATGCCTTTTGGGTTGAAGAATGCAGGAGCAACTTACCAAAGGCTGGTAACCAAAATGTTCAAACACTTGATTGGCCGAACCGTAGAAGTCTACATTGATGACATGGTCGTGAAGACCAAGGAACCAAAGGATTATCTTGCTGACCTAAAAGAGGTCTTTGACATACTCAAAACATATCGGCTCCGACTAAACGCATCGAAATGCGCGTTTGGAGTCGGATCCGGTAAGTTCTTGGGATACCTGGTGACTAGAAGGGGCATTGAAGCCAGCCCAGATCAGATCAAGGCCATTCTGGAATTACAGAGTCCGACATCGGCAAAACAGGTTCAAATGCTTACTGGAAGGGCTGCACTCTAAACAGTTCATAAGTCGTTCGACAAATGTAAACCTTTTTTCAATCTGGTGAAAAAGGCGACGGATTTTCTATGGACAGAGGAATGTGAGGCCGCTTTGACCGACCTAAAGAAATATCTTACCACAGCTCCAGTCCTCTCAATACCTCAACCTGGAGAGGAACTGTTTTTATACTTAGCAGTTTCAGAGCACGCAGTAAGTGCTGTGATAATCCGAGAAGAGAAGGGAGAGCAGAAGGCTGTTTATTATGTAAGTAAAACCTTGGCCGATGCAGAAACAAGGTATCTACCACTGGAGAAGTTGATGCTGGCCTTGATGATGGCCTCAAAGAAGCTGAACCATTACTTTCAGGCTCACAAGATCGTGGTACTAACAGAGCATCCATTGAAATCCTTGTTGCAACAAGGAGATTTAACTGGAAGAATAGCAAGATGGGCTATAGTCTTGGGCTAATACGACCTGGAGTTCAGGCCGAGAACAGCAATTAAGGGACAAGTCTTGGCCGACTTCGTGGCCGAGTTCTCGCCAGAATACATCGAACATCGGGCTCCGTTGAGCCGAGATGAACGATGTCGAAACAAGGAAGGAGAAGCCCAGCCAAAGGCTAAAGAACCAAGGAAGGAAAAACTCAAACCCTGCAGCATTTACATCGGCGACTCCTTTCAACTTTTGTTGATGGGAGCTCAAACCGGCAGCGGCAAGGGCAGGAGTAGTGTTAATATCTCCCGATGGAGAGATATTGGAGCAGTCCATTCGACTGGGGTTCAAAGCCTCGAACAATGAGGCGGAATATGAAGCATTGATTGCTGGACTGAAGCTGGCAATAGCAGCAGAGGCAGATGAGGTAATAGTTTTTTGTGACTCACAACTTATAGTGAATCAAACTACAGGAGAGTTCGCTGCCCGAGATGAAAGGATGTCGGCATACGCAGAAGAAGTCATCAAGCTGGCAAACATGTTTCAAAACTACCGACTCCTTCAGGTTAGCCGAGATGATAACAACCACGCCGACGCGTTGGCCAATTTAGCAAGTTCAATGCAAACCGGAAAGACAAGGACAATAATGATCGACTACCTACCAGGACCGAGCATAGAGTCACCACACACAATGCAAGAAGCATTATGTGTGGACATGGGACCAAGCTGGATGGATGCAATTGTTGCATTCCTGAAAGAGGGAAAGCTGCCAGAAGAACAAAAGGAAGCACACAAGGTCAGATTGAAGTCGGCAAGATTCAGTCTAACAGCAAAAGGACATCTCTACAAAAGATCCTTCACTAGACCTCTTTTAAGGTATGTACACCCTCTTCAGGTCGAAGACTTTTTGTATGAAATTCATGAAGGAATTTGTGGAAGCTACGCAGGGGGCAGATCATTAGCTCACAGGGCCATTACCCAGGGGTATTGGTGGCCCTATATGCAAAAAGATGCAGAGGCCTATGTGAAGAAGTGTGACCAATGCCAGAGGTTTGCACCATTGATACATCAGCCAGCTGCTGACCTGAACCCGGTTTCCAGCCCTTGGCCATTTGCCCAATGGGGCATGGATCTCGTTAGGCAATTGCCCCAAGCAAATGAAGTACCTCGGTAGTAGCAACAGACTACTTCACAAAATGGATAGAAGCAGAGCCTCTTGCCAAAATCCGAGATGTGGATGTGAAGAACTTCATCTGGAGAAACATCATCACCAGATTTGGGATTCCAAGAGCAATAGTTGCCGACAATGGAACACAGTTTGACAGCAAACTTATCAAGAATTTTTGTGCAAAGTTCAAGATAAAGAATTACTTTTCAACACCAAGCTTTCCCCAAAGTAATGGGCAAGCAGAAGTATCCAACAAAGTAATCCTAGACGGGATAAAGAAGAGGCTGCAGGCAGCGAAAAGAAAGTGGGTAGACGAATTGCCCAATGTGCTCTGGGCATATCGTACTACGCCGAGGAGATCAACAGGGGAATCCCCCTTCGCCATGGCTTATGGCACAGAAATAGTCATTCCATTGGAGATCGGCATCCCAGGGATCAGAACCCAGGAGTTTAGAACGGGACTAATGATGTGCTCTTAGCCTGAGATCTGGATCTACTAGAAGAAAGAATAGAGAAAGCTGCAATCCAGCTCGCAGCATACCAGCAACAGCTTGCCAAAGCTTACAACAAGAAGGTCAATCCAAGGGATTTTCAAGTCAACGACCTAGTCTTGAGAAAAGTCGTCGGCAATAAGAAGGATCCCAAAGAGGGCAAGCTTGGCCCAAACTGGGAAGGACCCTACAGAATTACTTCGGTGTTAGGAAATGGGGCATATCGGCTCGAAGATACTGAAGGCAAAGCATTGCCTAGACCATAGAACACTTGTAATTTAAAGTTTTTTTATCATTAGATGTTCTTTGATTTTTTGCCAATATGATCAATAAAATCTTAATAGAATTTTTCAAAACTTATAACACTATGCATGATGTTGTTTTTTGAATAAATGAGAACCTAAGTGGAACTTAGGTTCACATTGGGGACAGAGAGAAGACAGTAGTAATGCTTAGCCGAAGTTAAACAGAGATTATGCTTAACCAAAGTTAAGCTGAGATAAATTCCTTATCTTTACTTGTTGAAATTTGTAGCAATTTACAAGTTAAAGTTAAGCCGAGATAAATTCCTTATCTTTACTTGTTGAAATTTGTAGCAATTTACAAGTTAAAGTTAAGCCGAGATAAATTCCTTATCTTTACTTGTTGAAATTTGTAGCAATTTACAAGTTAAAGTTAAGCTGAGATAAATTTCTTATCTTTACTTGTTGAAATTTGTAGTAATTTACAAGTTAAAGTTAAGCTGAGATAAATTCCTTATCTTTACTTGTTGAAATTTGTAGCAATTTACAAGTTAAAGTTAAGCCGAGATTAATTCCTTATCTTTACTTGTTGAAATTTGTAGCAATTTACAAGTTAAAGTTAAGCTGAGATAAATTCCTTATCTTTACTTGTTGAAATTTGTAGCAATTTACAAGTTAAAACTAAGCCGATATAATTGTTTATCTTCACTTGTTGAAATTTGTAGCAATTTACAAGATGAAGTTAAATTAAGTTTATATGCTTTATACTTGTTGAAGTTTATGGAAAATTTACAGGTGAAGTCCTAGCCGAGATAAATCTTCAGGTAAACATACCCGAGGTATTTATCCCCGAGGAGATTGTACAAAGGAGGAGAGACTTGCAAAATATTCTAAGTATAGAATCATGCAGAAGCAGTCATAAGAATATAAAAGTACAAACACTCAGTAGAGGAAAGTTGTATCTAGCATCAGAATGGAAAAAGGCACATCGGCCATATACAAAGCTTACATTGTTCAGGGAACATCAACAAGAACAAAGAAAAGAAACAAAGTACAAAAGATAAAGGAAAAAAGCTATGATTCTTCAGCCTCAGGAACATTCTGGATCTGGACCTCGGTAGTCTCTGGAAGCACGACCTCGGCATCTTTTTGCACCACAACCTCGCCCTCCTTGTCTGCCGCAATCTCGGCATCAATCTCAGCAAGAGTTGTTTCAACACTTCTCTCAGCCAAAAGAAGGTCAGAGGATAACCTACCGATGTCAGCTTCCTTGGACACTTGTTCAATGTCTTCATCCTGGGTCAAGTCCAGGACTTGATCACCCCCAAGAGGAGACTTGGTCTCACTGGCGTCCTTGGCCTTCCTTATTAGGGCCTCGTCATTGCCTTCATCCTCATCTCCAGCCTCGGATTCAAATTCAGCTTCTTCCTCAGCCTGACTTGGAGGTGGAGGAGGAGGAAACGGAAGAGGAATAGCTTCAGCCTTGCACCAGGGTGAGTCAGCAGGAAGATCAAGTTTTTTGGCTAAGGCCATCCTACCCAGGGAAAATCCCCTATTGCATGTCTTCCTGACTTGAAGTTTGTAATCTTCGGTGACATCGGCTACACCCTGGGCGTAAGCCTTTTCGTCAGCTTCCTTGATTTCGGCTTCTTTTGTAGCCAAGGCTTCCTGAAGTTCCTTCTCGGCCTGGGCCACTTTTTCCTCAGCGTCTTTCTTCTGCGCTTCAGCAACGTTCTTTATGGCTTCAGCAGCTTCAGCTTTTTCTTCGGCCAAGGTTTGGGCCTTGGTAGCGACTCTACCGGTCTTCTAACTTTTTCATTTTGGCTTGAAGGCCCTTATTAATCTTCTGAAGAGCACAAAACTCCCTCTTCATCTCGGCCAACTTTTCTCGATTTTCAAATGACTGCATTGAAAAGGAATGAGCGTATTGACGACTGACGTAAAAATAGAAGTGTTAGGAAAAGATTCAAAGTATGAAACAAAAAGAAAAGATGAGTACTAAAACTGAAGCACTTACTTGAACTGAGTGTTGGAGCATTAAAGCGTAGTTCTCATACTCACTATTCCTAGCATTTTGCTCCAAATCGCCAGGCAAAAGTAGTGCAGTACTGAGAGCCACGCCGACATTTATGTCGTCGGCACTCTCATTCGCCATTATTGGCCTGTCTTCCAAGGTAAATTGGGGGGCCCAAGGGACACTTGGTATATTGGACTTTGAAGTTTTCGCAGAGGAAGACCTCGGCTTTTTCGATATATGAGACTCTGAGGGTTGAGTCTCAGCAGACCTTTTGACCGAAGTAGAAGCGGTCTTCTTGCTTTCAGCCAGCTGGGAGATAGGAACGGCATCCTCAGCCTCGGCCTCAGTTGCTTTGTCCTTTGGCTGAGCTTTCTTAGTTCTTTTTGGTTTTGGCGGAGGCACTGTTTGAGCTAGAATGGCATCAGCATCAGTCGGTAGGTCGGCCAGGAGGTCTTGGGCGACTGGCCTTGGGCGAACCATTTTGGCTGTTTTAACAAGTCGTCGCCGATGTTTTTGTTCAGGAATGGGTACCAAGAATGGTGCCGAGGTAGATGGCAAATCCGCTGGGTCAGACGTTGATCCTGGTGCGTTGTGATGTGGGCCTTGATGCAGGTTGTGATAGACGATGGAGAGTGACTTTTCTTCTTTCGTTTGGGGACGTCGGGCAAAACGGACTTGTACGTTGGGATGAAATTTAGCAATAAATGAGCCTTCTTTCTGGCTACAGGAAGATCTAGAAGTTTCTTTAATTCTTCACTGGGGGCGTAGAATTGGCTAAAATTTTTCGGTGGTTGATGCAGATCTGCAAAAGAAAACTAGCGTTAGAAACAGACAAAGTTTCGAAGGCCTAAAAAAGAAGCAAGTCGTTAACAGTGGGCTCTTACCCTTGCCCTCCTTAACAGTTCGAGGAAGAGGGTATAAATGGACATCTTCGTCTGGGGCAAACTCCCAATTTCCTGAAGCAATGACATAGTCTTCTCTAGCTCCCTTGTTGGAGTCTGGGAGGTCGGCTACAATTTTGAATTTGGTGGACCTCGGCTTAAGGTAGTACACATAGCCTTTTTCTTTCTGATTCAGGGCATACATGGTATAACAGTACTGAATGTCGACTAGAGTGATTCTAACGTCTTCCTGCTTGGCTAAGGCTATGATACCATTAATTATTCGATAAGAGTTAATGGTAAGCTGCATAGGGTTCAACTTATAAAAATGAAGAACCTCACGAAAAAGGGTAGGAAGTGGCAGCCAAAGTCCACACTCAGTGAAAGCTACTATGGGAAAAGGCATGGAATCATCCTTGGGCATAATGGAGTCGTCATTACCAGCTAGTCTCAGATGGACATCATCTGGGATGGAGAACTCCTGCCTAAAATATTCTAGTTTGGTTGGAGTGTTAACCCTATTTCTCCACATACCCATAATTTTGGTGTAAAGGTACTTGGCTACAGAGACAGGATACTCCTTAAGGGGTCTTGGGACCTCGGCTTAAACCTAGGTATGTATTGGTAAAGTTTGTTTCAGTTTTTCCTAAAAAATGAAGGTCCTACAGACAAATCCCAAACCTAAATCTATAAAGAACGAGTATGGAGGGCAGAAATCTGGAAAACAGAAAAGCAAGAGCGAAGTTTCAGAATCAAGAACAGTGACAAGGGTGCAAGAAAGTGGTGAACAGTGTGTGGGCAGAAATCAAATTCATTTGAATACTTTCAAATATATGACTCACAAGATTTGAAAGAAAAATGGGAGCAAATAATATCGATAGAAATGAAAGCGAAGGGAACAGTGGCTTACCAGAGAAATAGAACCGGAATGAGCTTCGCCGAGGTCAGACGACGGATGCAACAGTGGCGAAAGCTTTGCAGGGATGACAGATAGAAGACAGATGCAGAGTTCAAAGCTTGGAGCAATGGCAGATTCGAAGGAGAAAAGAGCTTTAGAGAGAGAAAATGTAAAGTAGTCAAATGCAAAAGTGAAGAGCCAAAAGACGAAGGAAGGGTCTTTTGTCAAAAATTTGAAACGGCAGCAAAATACAGTGCAATTATTGCACCTGGAGCAACACATATGTCGAGGCGACACGCGGAAAAAGCCGTTTTGTAACGGTAGCGTATGCGGGCGAAACACGTAAGTGAAACGGTTAAGAAGTGGTGTATGACAGCTCATACACGTGGGAGAGTTTATGTAAATTCTTGTTCTTGAAAAGAGGATGTATTAGCTTGAAGTGAATGACATCGGCTAGAAAGTTCCAAAGCCGACGTACGAGAAAGAAGTTCAAATATAGGTTCCATCATCTCAGAATGTCGAGGTAATAGAACCTAGGGGGTAGTTGTGGGAATGTATTTTCTGAGTATCAACACGTGGCCGAGGTGACACCGAAGTGTCAGTCGAGGTGCCACGTGTCGTGGTCGTTACGCCGAGGTGATCTCGGGGTTGCCGAGGTTATCTCCGAAGATACAGGAATCCGAGATAAGCGGATAAGGGACAAGAGTCCTAGAATGAAGAAAGACTACAAGATGGATACAGGTGATACTCTCAGGGGGTCTATCCTTATCTCTTGAATAGTCCAAGGTAAATCCGGAATTGGAGTCCATAGAAGTAAGACTTCTAGTGGGACTGGGATAGAGAACAACTATAAAAGAAGGGCACCCCCGGCGGGTCTAAGGTACGCAATTTTAAGTCTTGAGCAGTAATTTAAGCACTGGTTTATCTTTGAGAGATACTGACTTGTTCGTCGGAGTGCCCCCAGGTGGAAGAACCACCGCCGGAGCCTTTTCTTTCTGTGCAGGACAGCAAAGTGCCATCTATTCTGCCTGTGTTCTATAGCTGGATTACTAAGGAGGGCTGTGTGATCAGAAATTCACTCACACAATAACTATATAAATTTACCATATTTATTTTTCAATATACTTTTTAAAATCATAGCTTATCAACTATTTTCTTTAATAATAAATCAAAAAGTTATGATTATCAAACAAATTAAATTTGATGAGCAAATCTCGCTATTTTGGTTAATAAAAAATTTATTAAGGCACCACCCCAATTTGACCTATAGGATCCTAATATAATTTATCTTTAAAACAAAACTAGAGAAACTTATGTGTAGGTCTTAATAGATGGATTTATTATTTAATAAATCCTATGATAATTAATGATTTTTTTATCAAACATTATTAAAAAATGTCAGTAATTGTTAATTTTCAATGACAATTTGAAAATTTTATCCCAAAAAATGTCACTAATTATAAGTTTTAGAGACAATTTAAAAAATTTTCACAAAAAAAAAATCACTAATTTTCAACTTTCAATAACAACTTAAAAAATTTGTCACAGGAAAACATTACTAATTGTGGCAACCAATTCAAAAAACCTCCTCGCAACTTAAAAAACCTCCTCGCAACCAAAGCTGGTCTTTTCAGGCATAAATGTGGCACTTTGGCGGTCTGCCCAATCTGTCTTTTTGCTATTGAAACAGTGGAACACTTGTTATTTGACTGCTCTTAGTCTAAAGCTGTGTGGTTTGGAAGCTCACTTAACCTTAGAATAGCCCTTGGCTCAATCCCAAATGTGTCTCAGTGGACAAGTGATATCATTAGCCAAGCCCTCTTCACTTCTGATGCTAAGACCTCTCTCAACAAAATTGCCACTGTGGGTTGGTTCATATGGAAATCGAGGAACGAGTTCGTCTTCAACAACATCCCAGTGGATTCTTTGGCAACACTCCATAGAATTGCTTAATCTTGGACTGAAAAGGAAGACTTCTTAAGCACTATCACCAATTAAGATCATCGGCCTGTTTCTCTGTCCTCTACCCCTGTTTCAGGATGGATACCAGCCAACTCTGGTTACTTCAAGATCAATTGTGACGCTTCTTTCTGCCAGCGGAACTCCATAGCTGCCATTGCAGCAGTTATTCGAGATTCCAATGGCCAACTAATTGATGGTAATGCCAGAACTGTTTCGGCCTCTTCAGCCGCCCAAGCTGAGGCTTTTGCTGTCCGCATGGCTTGCCTTATGGTTAGGGCCCATAACTTGTTATTTGTGGAGATTGAAAGTGACAACCAAATGGTTATCAAACTATGTGTTTCAGAGCAGGTCCCCCTCCCTGGGAGTTGAGTGCTATTATTCTGGATATTCGCTACTTCGCCTCAGCCTATCAACTTTTCTTTTCATGGACTCACAGATCCAACAACGGTGTAGCAAATTGGGTGGCCAAAACCCAAGCCTCTCAGGGTCTACCTGTGTCCTGGGCTGTGTTCCCACCTGTTAGTCTTTTATCTTTATTATCTGCTGATGTATCCTTTGCTAATGTAACCTCTGTTGTTGGTTAATCAATGTGTTAGTGCCTTTCGGTTCAAAAAAATAAATAAATAAATAAAAATTGTAAGTTTTTGTAACAATTTACAAAAATCGTGACAAAAAAATTATTAATTGTCAATTTTTAGCAATACATGTAAAAAAATTGTTATAAAAAATTATTTTTAATGATAATTTTATTAGAATTTATTTTCAGTATAATTTGACTTTTAAAAGTCTAATTATTAGGAGTTATTGATAGTTTATTTAAAATAAAATAAGACACGTAACAACCGTTTCCTTGAAGTTTCAACGGTCCACGCACAATTGTGTTCGCTGTCTTCTCCTTATATAGTCCATATGCAGTACACGTTACACGCATATTTGGTATCTATTTCTATTATAAAAACATTCCAATTGGATTAAAATTGTCTTTTATGGGGGAATAGTTAAAAAATCATAATTTTCTCATTTTTTAAAGTTATTTTTATAAAAAATAATCTGTATTTTTAAAAAAAAAAAAATTAGTGAAATATTTCTCCCTAACTTTGGGAGCTCCAATACATTTTTTTTAGTTAATATCTTTCGGTGAAATTTTTCTGTGTCGGAATGAAATTTTTTTATCAAATTTCTTTTATAAAAATATTGAGGAATCCCAATTACTATAAAAATATTATATGTCATTTATCTTATAAAATCTTAATATTAGAGACTTTAAAAAATCCTTTTTTTTTTTTAGTTTTTACTTTTTGGATTCCTGTAGTTTACATAAATCTAAAAGGTAAATTTTGTATGAAATTGTTGATTTTTTTATTATAGACAAAAAATATATTTTTTTAATAATTATTTTTTAACTTTTCAGATCCATCTAATTTTAAATTTTTGAAAAAATTCACAAAATTCAACAAAACAACTATTAAAAATAGGAAAAAAATTATAAATCAATACATGTTTTCAAAAATTATTTTAAATCAGTGATAAATTTTACTAATTTTGATAATTAAATTTATATTTTTTTTATAAATTTATAAATATTTTATGAAATTACCACTTATTTGTAATTTTTCTTAAAAAAATAATTGCCAAACTCATTTCTAATTTCTTATTCTATTATACAAATTGCATTCCATTCCATTTTAATGAACATTCTCACTTTTAAATAAAATAAAATAAATTCAAAAGCCTTCCATTTTTAATAATTATTACATTCAATAATCTCTAGATATTTTATTTATTTATTTATTTTTATTAAATCATCCAAAACTATTAAACACCTTCTCCTCACTAAAAAACTATCTAACAATTATTTTTATTTATCAACTTATTTAAGTTAATAATTAGAAATAAATTCGAATTTAAAACTTAACTAACCTTTTAAATATCCTCTGTATGATTATTTGGACAATTATCTCGGGCTCATTATTTATTTATCAAATTATTCAAAAATTTAAATTTATAAATACAAGCGCACATGTGGTATTATACATCTGTCTCTGTCTGTGTCTCTGTGTCTTTCTCTCACCGTAAAAACGCGCTCTCCCTCTTATAAACAAAGTCTCATTTTTTAAAAATCTCTCTTCACATAAACACATTGCTGGTTTCTTCGGAGACGACGAGGTGATCTGGTGGCAGAGATTTACGCCGCTCAAGGTCAGTTTTCCGATCTGGGTTTCATTTCTAATCTCCAATTTTCTCTATTTCAATTCTGGGTTTCACATATTTTTTTTTTTTCTCTCTTTTTTTTTTTTTTTTTTTTTTTTCTATGAGCAACATTGGTTAGATCTTATATGTTATAGGACAGATAAAAACATGTTTGTTGTAAATTGATTATAATGTGTTCTGATTTTGCAGGAATTCTATGTTCCTTGAGCTGTGTTCTCTGATTTTCTTTTGATAGAAACCATTTCAATGTCATTTGAATTAGTTTTGTATTTGAACACATGCCCAGTTAGCTTCTAGAGATTTCTCTTAACACCCAGATCTTAGATTCCTATATATATTTTCCTTGGAAAGTGGAAGAAAATCTGTGGGTTTTTTTCTAAAATACTACACATCTTGTCTTAAGGGAATTAGATTGTTTGAACTAGCTCAATTGTTTGAATTCATCTATTTCAATCTAACTCCTTTGTTTGAAATCCTTCGACAATGAGTGAATCAAAACTCAGCAAACCTTTGATACCATCATCTTCGGCGCAGCAGAAGCTTCCGGATTTCAAGAAATCTGTCAAATTGAAGTATGTTAAACTGGGATACCATTACCTCATTACCCATGGAATGTACCTATGTTTAAGTCCTCTAATTGTTCTTATTGCGGCTCAGCTATCTACATTCTCCCTCCAAGATCTGTATGTTCTTTGGGACCATCTTCAGTTCAATCTAATATCCGTGATTCTATGCTCGACACTTCTGGTGTTCCTATCCACCCTTCACTTCCTTACTCGTCCTCGCCCAGTTTACCTCGTGAATTTCTCGTGCTATAAACCAGAAGATGCTCGTCAATGCACAAGGCAGATTTTCATGGAGAGGTCGCGTTTGACAGGATCATTCAATGAAGAGAACCTCCAATTCCAACAGAAGATTTTAGAAAGGTCTGGTCTTGGTCAGACTACATACCTCCCTGATGCTGTTCTAAGAGTACCTCCTAATCCATGTATGGAAGAAGCAAGAAAAGAAGCTGAAGCTGTTATGTATGGTGCCATTGATGAGCTTTTGGCAAAAACCTCTCTGAAACCGAAAGACATTGGGATTTTGGTTGTGAATTGTAGCTTGTTCAATCCAACGCCCTCTCTTTCTGCGATGATTATAAACCATTATAAGCTTCGAGGGAACATTGTTAGCTACAATCTTGGTGGGATGGGTTGTAGTGCCGGTTTGATCTCAATTGATCTCGCTAAAGATCTTCTTCAAGTTCATCCCAATTCGTATGCTTTGGTAATCAGCATGGAAAATATTACTTTGAATTGGTACTTTGGGAATGAGAGATCAATGCTTGTGTCAAATTGCTTGTTTCGAATGGGAGGGGCAGCAATTCTGCTTTCGAACAAATGGTCTGACCGGCATCGATCCAAGTACCAATTGGTTCACACTGTTCGGACCCACAAGGGTTCTGATGATAAATGCTTTTCATGTGTTTTTCAAAGGGAGGATCCAAATGGAAAGGTTGGAGTCTCGCTGTCAAAGGATCTGATGGCAGTCGCTGGAGACGCTTTGAAGACAAACATCACCACTTTGGGACCTCTTGTGCTTCCAATGTCCGAACAGTTGCTCTTCTTTGCCACATTGGTTGGCAAAAAACTTTTCAGGATGAAGATAAAGCCCTATATCCCCGATTTCAAATTGGCTTTTGAGCATTTCTGCATTCATGCTGGAGGAAGAGCTGTGTTGGACGAAATAGAGAAAAACTTGCAGCTTTCTGATTGGAATATGGAGCCTTCAAGGATGACACTATACCGATTTGGCAACACTTCAAGCAGTTCTCTTTGGTATGAATTGGCATATACAGAAGCCAAAGGGAGGGTGAAGAGGGGAGATAGAACGTGGCAGATAGCGTTTGGTTCCGGGTTTAAGTGTAACAGTGCGGTTTGGAAGGCTCTGAGGGCCATCAATCCGGCAAAAGAGAAAAACCCATGGATGGATGAGATCGATGAATTCCCTGTGGATGTTCCGAAAGTTGCAGCCATCTAAATTCTACTAATAGTTTCCCATCCATTAGAAATGGGATTTTGGTAATTGACTAGAATCTTGGTCTAGTGTTCTTCATTTTGGGATGGACAGCCAAGTAGAAGAAGGGTATTTTTTTATCTTTCAATTCTCTTGTTTTTGGATCTTTCTATTTTGCTTTTGTTTCCGGTGTTTGTGGATGGTTCTCTCTACTTCTTTGGAATCTAGGAAACTGATGGGTGTTAATTTATGTATGATGGTGTAATGTGGGGCTAGCCCAGGATTCATTTTATTCTTGTGAGAAGCTGAGGGACTTTGATCTGTGGTGGTCTAGGGATATCATTAGAACTTGTTTTGAGCTTGGGGCCAAACTAAAGAGGCTGTGCTTCTCATGTTGACTTTTCATGCCTTGAAATTCATGGGCATTTGGCTGGGATTTATGTCTATTGATCTTGATGCATTTTCTCTTGTTTACATCTTTAATAGCTTTTCTTTTATTTCTCATCTTTTAGTTGAAGAGTTCTTTTTCTTTTTGTTATTAATTTTTTTTTTTTTTTTCTTTCAGAACTGAAAGGGAGTTATGTTGAACTGAAACATAGGCACACCACACATGACCTGTCACTATCTTCTCTTTTTCCTTTTGGTTTGTACATTTTGTGTGGTGGTCAGAGAGTCCTTTTTTGTTCACAAACACATTCAAAACAATGGAGTCTATGAGAAAACTTTGGAGAATCACTCGTGTGTGTCCCAATAAATATCTAAATGGAGATTTCAAACGAATTCTATTAGGAGGCAAACATGACAATCCGATTGTATTTATTAACATAATCCTGAATTTCACAGTAAATATAAGAGACACTCATAAAGTTCTCAAAATCATCTTTAGGAACAAGTTACAATATAGTTTCTCAAATTTTTAGGGTAGTTTAGGGTAGTCAAGGCTTTTACTTAGGGTACAAATTAGAGAAACAAACTAAAAATTAAAATAAATAAATAAATTCAAGGCTACATATTACAATGGTTTCTCTTTATTTTTTTTTTAGCCTGAACTGGCCATTTGTATCTCATACTTAGCCATGATAGGAGTGGTCTCCTTGTACCAGTATGTATTAGTTCCTTCACTGCTTGTACAGTCTGAACTGTTGGGTATATTGAGCACATTCACCCCCACAGAATACAAATAATGGAATGGTTTGGGAGGTGGCTTCACCTCCACCTCCCTCTAACATTTTCACCACAGCACTCATAGGCGGTCTAGCCTCGGCGAGTCCTGTACACACCACAAAGCCACCATAGCCGTTCTCTCTCCTTTCTCTTTCTCATTCTTCGATTCCACACAACAATATCATTGCTCTAACTCGCTTTCTCAAACTCATCCCAAACATATTTTGGGAACCAATCCATGCTCTCATCTGCCTCGGCATGACCAACTCTGGCATTCCTCCTTCTCCCTACTATCTCAAACAAAAGCATACCAAAACTGTAAACATCACATTTATGTGTTATCGAATAGTTCTTGAGAAGAAATTCTGGCGCAGAGTAACCAGGAGTCCCCCTATATCCGGTGGAAGACACGTGGGTGTTGTCTCTATTGCAAAGCTTTGCCAATCCAAAATCAGCGACTTTGGGGAAAAAATTGGCATCTAACAGAACATTACCGGGCTTTATGTCATAGTGAATGATCCTCTGCTGACACTCTTCGTGTAGGTAAGTAATACCTTTCGCTGTCCCAATTGCGATTTCATGGAGCTTTACCCACTCAATTGTTTGTGTATCGCTAAAAAGGTGTTTATCTAGTGATCCATTTTCCATGTACTGCACACTAACGCACTCATTATGTGATCGTAGCAAAATCCATATAACCTAACTAGATTTATATGGTATGTTCTTCCAATAGTACTCACCTCTGCCATGAATTGTTGCTCGGCTCCTCTATCTAAGCTCCTATTGAGGACCTTGACTGCGATTTGAACACCATTTGGAAATTGGCCTTTGTAAACAATCCCAAAACCTCCAGAACCCAACCTTGTGGAGTAATTAGTTGTGAAACTACAAAGTTGCTGGGCTGTGAATCTAACCGGTCTATCCTTCGCCAATTCTTGGAGGAACCTCTCCATTGTCGGCACATCGATTTCCCAAACTCGAACCACATTCAAGGTCGGTGGTGGTGGAGGAGCAACTCTTGCTTGTAGATCTGAAACAATTGCTCTTGTTGTCATCTTTGCGCAAGTCAAAGAGATAATGCCGATGACTACTAGTACTACCAGACCAACTATTATGCCTGTAAAAAAAAAAAATATATATGGAAATGGTTAGTGAAGTAAATCATATTATTGTAATTTCTTTTTGGTAACTTATATTTCTAGTGAGCAAACTTACCTGCAACAGATGCCCCACCACCGTCTGCTGGTGGAGGGCTGGAGAAGGCCGGTGTAGACATCTCTGGGGGCATCAATAACACTTAAAAATTTAGATAAGTAAACATTGAAAGAAATCAAAGGCAACCATTGTTGGTGTAATAACAATAAATAAATAAATAAATAATGGACTCAAAATAAATAAATAAATAATGAACCAACAACAATTACTCATCTTGCATGCTGTCAATGGATCGGATTTAATCCGAATCCGACCCGAATCCGATCCGATAATCCGAATCCGTTTATAAAAAATCCGATCCGATAATCCGATAATCCGAATCCGTTTAATCCGTTTATTAAACGGATTGAATATGTAAAAATCCGACCCGATCCGGTAATCCGATAATCCGATCCGATTATTCTCAATTTGAATAAAAAAACACAAAATGAAAAAAAATAAATAAAAATAATCAAATTATATAAAATTGTAGCTCAATAAATAAATAAATGGATCGGATCGGATTATCGGATCGGATATCCGAAATCATCGGATTCGGATTCGGATATCTATAATCGGATATAGACTTAAACGGATTCGGATCGGATTCGGGTTTGTCTTAATCGGATCGGATTCGGATTTTGACAGATCCGATCCGAATCCGATCCATTTACAGGCGTACTTGCATCTAATGACTATTGGCAGTAATTTTATTTGAGAAAATATTAGATGAATGAAAAATCAAGAAACTAATAAAAAATTAGTAAAAATTGTGCCCAGGGCAAGTGAGAACGGTGTCTAATGCAAGTCTCTGAAAGGTTTTTTAGGATCTCTCAGTTCAAGTTTCTTCCTGTGAGCTTAAACATAGCCCTTCAACTATGTGAAGTGGGGCTTCAGGTAAATAAGAGGGGGTAAAGAAGTCTAAAACATGGGAATTGATCACAAAATTTGATACAATTCTCTCAAATAAGGTAGGTTTCATTTCTTTTAGGTCCAGAATTAATAAAAATTAAGGAGGTAGGTTTTAATTTAGAGATAATAAAAGAAACTTGGGCTGACTAAAATGGGACCAACAGAGATGTAATCAAAATTTGCGTAATTATCACCAGGATTATCATATCCCTCAATCATTAGTAGGAAGTTTAGTCCTATTGAAAGCTTAATTTGAGTAAAAGATTCACATACCAATAATAGCCAAGTAAAGAGAGTGTGAGGATGACAACTTTTTGCTTTCACCAGATCACAAACTGAACTGACTTTTCTTGGTCTTTCTTCTTACCTTTATCCTTGAGTAAATTGATAATAAATACCATATGAGAGAGATTACTAGGACGGTGAGAAGAAATTATGAGAAATTTGCATCCAAGGGCGGCAGTCAATAAATTTAAAAAAGAAGTTATTTGTACAATTTGAATAGATATTAAGGCTAAGTTTGGGATATCCCAAATAATCCAAAAAGTTAAAAAGTTACTCAAAAAGTTAAAAAGTTAACACTATTCACCAAAAGTCAACAATTACGGCTGCACAACTCCCAATTTAAATTTTCCTCTAAAAATCAATTTTTACAATTTTTTATTACACATTTTTCCATAAAAAGTCAAAAAGTTAACTCAAACATCCATATTTTCAACTTCACTTTTTTAGTCAAAAAAAGACAAAAAGTGCACTTATTTAGTCTTTCCAAACAAGGCCTAAATCAATGTATACTTTTCACTTTAAAATAAAATATTTATAAAAATAAATTTATTTATAAGAATGTCAAAATGTCATATCATTCTTGTTAATTTTTTTTTTTTGGTATAAATTTTATATTTAAATAACATTTTTTATTATGAAGATCTATTACTAAAATAAGCAATTTAAAACCCTTGGGTGGTCGATGAAAGCCATGGCAAAAACAAATCAAAAAGATGACAAAATGGTTTCTTTCAAGACAGTTTTGCAACCCACCTTCCTCTTTCACAATCAGTCAAAGAAACCGAAAAACCAGAGGCATTTAAATTTAAACAACCAAAGAAAAAGAAAAAACAAAACAAATAACGCGTTTTCCATATTCAATAATTGGGTAAATTACCTTTTGCATACTTACATTTTGTACCGAAATTCATTTTGACTTCTGCACATAAAATTATGATAGTCAACCCTCTATACTTCTAGTCAAATCTCATATTTTTGGGTCGTCCACGTAGCCGAGGTTGTTAGCTCAGGTGCCACGTGGGTGGACCATGGTCAGAATTTGAGATATTTGGATAGACGATTAAAATCCTAGATCTTTTGAGAAAGTTCATCTTAATCTGAATAGTGTGAGTTGTGATAGATGTCATCCTTGTAAAAGATAGAGTCCCATGAAGAGTAAGACTTCTAGGAAAAGTTGGACACTAGGAGTGCAACTTTGGCGGGCTAAACCCGAGCAACCCAAACCTAGTCCGAATTTTTTTAAGGCTTGGATAAAATATTTTCAAATTCAGTACGGGTTTGGGCAAAAATTCAGAAGCCCAAATTAAATTTGGGCGGGTTTGGGCAAAGACGTCAAACAACCCAAGCAACCCTCAGCCTAAATTATACATATATAGATATATAAAAATTTAAATATACATATAAATTATTAGTCATTACATGATATTAAAGTAATTTAGATTATTAAATCATATTGAATATATATTATATATACAAATAACATAAAATCTTACTTTTTTTATTTATTTTCACTCATAAATTGTAAGTACTACTGTAGCGGCATATCTCTTACATTATATAAATGATTTATTTTGATGGTATTAATGATTTTCTATAAATAAATAAAAAATGTAAATAGAGTCAAATTTAAATAATTTAATAATGTAACTACACACACACACACACACACACACAAAAAAAAAAAAAAAACTGAAATTCATTTACAATTCAGGCAATTCGGATTTAACTTGGGTTGGGATTGGGTAGGCAATCTCGGGTTACTGTCACGACCCGCTCCCCGTACTCAAGGGTTAAGTATCGTGATGGCCAGTAACTGAAGTTACCTCCGGCCAATTCTTGAACAAATAAATAAACGCGAGCAGAAATAATATTTAAGTGAGGGTACCAAAATAACCATCGGAGCTTCTATTTTTATTACAAAATTTATTGACCAAAAAGGCTGATATTTACATATAAAAATATCATAAAAATGCTGTGTGTGTCTATTCCGCAGCCTCACGTCTAAGATCTTCCAAAAGCTATTTCTGAATTGTATTATTTTTTAAAAATTGGTAAACAGCTATAAGCACATGGTAGAGTGAGAAATATTATGCCAAGAGTATAAGGGACACAAAATAATCATGGATACTTATGTAATTAAAATATTTAAAAAAACTTAGTCTGCACAAATAACCATTTAAGTAGCAAAACTGAGATTATGTAAATAAATAACCATAACCACAACCACGGTACCGAACAAAACAGAACAGAGATTACAGGAGTGACAGTCAGAACAGAGGTACAGATTCAAGAGGTGGTTTGTACAGATTATAGAGGTGACTCCCACAATAATGTAGCATTATCTCCGCACAGCACTTTGCTCCGCACAAAACAGAGATCAATAGATCCATGACAATAGAGGGCCACAAAGTGGTCAAACAGAGGCCGATGATTATTTAAGTTCCCCAAGGCGTGAGACTCCCGTGGTGGTACTTACAAAATATAATTGTTTATAAGGTCATTGTCAAATATTCTTTAAAATATAAACAAACATATCCATGGGTTTCATTTTAACAAATAGAGTTCAGAAATTAATCTACGTAATTGAAATATTTATAAAACATAACTTGTATTAATATAACTAATAAAATATTACATGTATAAAATAAATTATGGTAAGTCAAAACATACGTAAAATATATTATGGTGACTCAAGGTATAATATAACTCACCTTAATATTGACCCTTACTATTTTCTTCTTATTTTTACTACCTTCTCACGGATGTTCCTTCGCTCTCTTTTTCCTCTCTATTTCCTTTTCCTTTCTCCCTCTCTCTTTTTTTTTTTCCCTTTTCTTTCCACATAATTGATCACCTCCTCTCTATTTATAGGGAGGTAAAAGCCTCCTGAGCCAACACGTGACAGCTCAATCCTTCTCAGCTTTGATCATGGATTCATACTTATTTTTAATAAATATTTAAGATAATTATACTTTGGCCTAATTTTTTAATATAACTATATAAATAAATTAATCCCTAATTAAATTACACTCTATCGTATACCAACAGAAAAATAATTATTTATTTTACTACCACACCCATTATTATTATTATTATTATTGTTATCAATATTATTATTTATTTACTCTTACTTATATATTTATTTATTTACTAACTTTAACTTTAATTTGGCCCAACTAGTATTATAATTCTGTATTTTTGTTAATTTGGCCCCAAATAATAATCCCTAATTAATCCCATATTTGATAATCCAATGCTAAATTAGATTATGTATTTATTATTATTTATTTAATAATATATTATCACATACAACCATAATACTAGTATAAAATCTAAGGGACAACTTAAATTTTCGGGTTGTTACAGTTACAATTTGGACCTGGACGGGCATGGGTAGGTCTCAGCACAATTTGGGTTAGGCTTGGACAACTTCTTAATTCGACCGAACTTGCCCGAATTGCACCCCTATTGGACACTGACCATTACAAAAATGAGGCACCCTCGTGGGTGTAAGATATGTTTTTATTTGTGATGTGATTTATGTTGTGAGCTATTGATTTGAGTTGATGATATCTTGTGAGATAAGCGACTAACTTGATCATCGGAGTGTCCCCGGGTAGATGAACCACCGCGGTATTCTCATCTTCTTATTGGCTGGTAGTTGGCTTAATTTATTCTGTCGTGTGCTTTTCAGCTAAATTTCCTTTTTGGTTGTCTAGTCGGAAATTAACACCTACAATTTGGAATCGTCTGTGGGAACTTAGTTGTAATAGATGGCCATCATCATGCAAGATCAACGCATCGACGACGACGAGTTTAGCGAAGATGGAAAATGTGTCAACATTGATGAAATGAAGACCCTTCTAGAAATGATGAATGCAAAAATTAGGGGGCATGAGCACTCTTGAAGAGATAAAGACGACCTTCAAGTAAAAAAGACATTGGCCTAGATGGAGCATGTCACGACCCAAACCCGCCCCTATGGGTTTAGCATCGTAACCGGCCAGTAACCCTAGGTTACCGAAGGCCTGCTTAATAGTAAGACAGTATAACAGAGTATAGGGGCAAGACGGAAGCCAATACAGTAAATAAACAATGTCCAATAAGCTGTGACAGTCTGTATGCCAAAAGATTTTTCATATATTTATACAGAACAGTAAACAAAATATTTACAAACATTAAGTACAGGGATCAAGTCCCTATTAACCAGTACAGTGCGGTCTATACAGTAAACAAAACAGTACATGAGGGGGAACACTAAACACCCCTAGCCTTAGCTTGGCAGGCTCGGAACCTCGCAGTGAGGCACGTAGGTTGGCTTGACAAAACTGGAAATACCCTGACGCTTCTAGCATTGGTCCGGTGCCTGTACACCTACATATATATATGAGCAGTGAGCTAAAACCCAGTGAATAACATAATGCGTAAAGGGGTTTAGAACGAATGTCCTTACAGTAGTGAAAATAGTTCATTTCAATCAGTAATTCAGTTGTTCAGTACAGCAAACAGTCATATGTGGTACATCCATTAGCATAACAAGAAATGATGAGGTCTAAAAGACCGAGCAAGTAAATGATGGCCATCAATCAAGAATGATGTAGTGGTTCCAACGAGGAACCGAGATCAGAGATAAAGAATAAAGAAATGAGAGGTGCTAAGGATGTCACAGTACAGTTCAGAATATAGGACATACATTCATTCAATCAACAATATCAATTCAGTAAACAGTTCAGTTCAGTATTCAGAAAATAATCATTTTGAACATATCTTTATACAATTGTTACTCACAGAGTTCTGGGCTACAGTGAACTAGAGCGTCTCCTCGGAATGCCAACCCTGTACAGTTAACAGATTGAACACACACTAAGCTATACAGTTGGGAAAGATAGTATTTAAATCCTTAATTTGCCTCGGTGTGTTCTACATCTATATCCTCTTTAAGATGCCTTAAATATGCCCTAGGAATGCCTAGGATGGAAAGAGGATGCAAAGATGCACTTTTGAACACTTAACAAAATTTGCTGAAAACAGGGGTCTCGCTCGAGCGTGACTTTCTACGCTCGAATGGACATGCCAACAAAGGGTCTCCGCTCGAGCGTGAATTCCGTCACTCGAGCGGACCGTGTGCTACAGTAAAAATACTAGATGCTCCAAATTTACGCTCGATGGACGCTCGACCTTCGCTCGAGTGTAAGACACAAGTCCTCGCTCGAGCGTGAGTTTCCTTGCTCGAGCGGACTGTGAACTCATGCAAAGTACTGGATGCTCGCATTTCACGCTCGAGCGTCACTTTTCTCGCTCGAGCGGAAGGCAGGATCACAGAGTGTACGCTCGAGCGTGGACTTCCTCGCTCGAGCGTTGGCCCAAAATTTGAAAATTCCAGATTTGAGTCCCAAGCTCAAAATCAAGTTTAAATGCAAAATTTTCGATCCTCTTGGGCTGAAAACCTGGAAAACACTTTTAAACACTTAAAACAACATGATTCAAAGCTCAATTTGAGAAATCAAAGCCCAAGGGTGTTTAATTCAAACTCAATTTCAAATTTATTTTCATGAACATGAAGAACATGCAACATGCATGGATTCAAATCATTTCAAACTTCAATTTGATGCTCTAGTGAGCCAATTGTTCCAAAAACAAGTTGAAAACATGGACAATTGCAAAATTATGAACATGCATGTGACAATTTGCCATGAAATCAACTCAAAATTCAACAATACAACTATGCATGCATGAATTCTAACATGATCCAACATGTATGAATTAAAACATGACTTAGCTCTACAATTTGACATGGACCATGCAAGAATCAACATAGACTCAACAATAAGAGGTTAAATTTGCTTACCTAGGTCTTGAATACAAGCTACAGAAACTCAATTGACAATCTACACTTCAATTCTACCAAGTTCTTAAGCCAAAGCAAGATGAAATCGACTCTCCTAGTTCTCTCTCTCTCTCTAGTCGGCAAAAGCAAGAAATGGATTGAAGAAATATTTTGTCAAAGTGTGTACAAGGCTCAATATGTGTTGAGATAGTGGGCCACTAGTGTGGCAAATTGGTAAATAAGTCAAACTATGCAATTTAACATATTTTACTCTAGTTTAGTCTAGTTTAATCATACCAAATAAATTTTCAGATAAATACACCATAAAATCACATTATTTCTACTGATCATGGAACATCAATCAATTTTGAATTTGGCCGCCGATAAGGCCTTCAATTAACAGTTTAAACATAAAAACTAAACAGATAATTAAACAGTCAAACAGATAAACATGCAATTAAACAGATACAGTCAATCGATTTAGTTTCAGATCTCAGTCAGTCAGTCCAGTATTTTAATCAATTCAATTACTTCTCATAATCAGTCTCAGTTTAACAGTAATCAGTAGTTTTTCGGTAATCAACGACGAGGGTTGTTACAGTCTCCCCTCCTTAAAAAGAGTTTAGTCCTCTAAACTCGAATTACCTTCGTTCTGGAAAAAAACAGGGTTCAGTGGAAACAATTCAGGATATCTTTTAGCCATGTCATCTTCCCTTTCCCAAGTGGCATACACGCCACCATGGTTTTGCCAGTCGACTTTTACTAACGGGATCTCTTTGTTTCTCAGTTTCTTAATCCGTCTGTTCACAATCTGTATAGGCCGTTCCTCGTAAGTGTAGTCGTCACTCAACACTACCCGAGTAGGCTCAATCACATGGAATGGATCCCGGAGATAATCTCTCAACATCGAAATGTGGAAGACGTTGTGCATATGCTCCATTTCAGGAGGAAGCGCAACTTGATACGCCATCGGATTGATTTTCTCAATAATCTCGTACGGTCCGACATACCTCGGCACTAACTTGCCTTTGACTCCAAAACGAGTCTGGCCTTTCATCAGTGTCACTTTCACAAAAATGTGATCACCCACTTCATATTCTCTGTCTCGTCTCTTCCGACATCTCAGATAACTTTTTCATCGCTCTATGCGCTCTCCAGACGCTTTCACTTTCTCCGTCGTTTCATAAACAATCTCGGGCCCAAGCAAAGGCCCATCTCCAACTTCTGCCCAGCAAATTGGAGATCTACATTTTCTGCCATACAATGCCTCGAAAGGCGCCGTACCAATACTTGAATGAAAGCTATTATTGTAGGCGAATTCAGCTAAGGGTAAATGGCTTTCCTAATTTCCCTGAAAATCAAGGACACACATTCTCAATAAATCCTCCAGAGTCTGGATGGTCCTTTCTGACTGGCCATCCATCTGAGGATGATAGGCACTACTCAGTCTCAGTTCGTTACCCAATGCAGTCTGTAGGCTTTGCCAAAACCTTGACGTAAACTTCGAATCCCTGTCAGAAACAATGGATACAGGCACTCCATGTAGTCTAACAATTTCATCAATATAAATTACAGCCAACTTGTCTGCATTATAAATTGTCTTGACAGGTAAGAAGTGAGCAGATTTGGTCAGTCTATCAACAATAACCCAAATTGAATCCATACCTTTTCTAGAGCGAGGCAATCCAACGATAAAATCCATCGTGATATGCTTCCATTTCCACTCCGGTATGGGTAAGGGTTGCAGTAAGCCTGCAGGTCGCTAATGTTCCGCTTTGACTTGTTGGCAATGAAGACATTTTGACACAAAGTCGGCAATTTCTTTCTTCATTCCCGGCCACCAAAAGTTCTGTTTCAGATCTTGGTACATTTTCATATTCTCTGGGTGGATAAAAAATTTTGAGTTGTGGCCCTCTTGCAGAACTCTTCTTTTTAGTTCAATGTCATTCGGTACACACAGTCTTTCTTGAAATTTCAGTACATTTTTTTCAAATTTGAATCCCGGTCTTGGTTTAGTTTCCCTTTCTTCGATGACCTTCTTCAAGAAATCATCATGTTGCTGTTTCTCTTTAATTTCTTCAATCAGTGCCGGTTGTGAAGAAATAGTAGTTATTGTCCCGCCTTGTTCTTTCAAAACAACCTCAATTTCAGATTTTTCAAGGTCACAAAGCAACTCTTTCTGTCCGGTGAGCAAGCAAACTAAATTTGCAATCGACTTTCGGCTCAGTGCATCGGCAACGATATTGGCTTTTCCTGGGTGATACAGAATCTGTAGGTCATAATCTTTTATCAATTCTAGCCATCTCCACTGTCTCATGTTCAGTTCTTTCTGGGTGAAGAAGTACTTCAAACTCTTGTGGTCGGTATATACTTCACATGTTGCCCCATACAAATAGTGACGCCAGATTTTCAGTGCAAACACTACTGCCGCAAGTTCCTGATCATGGGTTAGGTAGTTCTTTTCATGTGGTCTCAGTTGTCGGGAAGCATAAGCAATAACTCTCCCATTCTGCATTAAAATACATCCCAAACCCTTATGAGAAGCATCACTAAATACAGTATAACCATCCGTACCTGAAGGTAAGGTAAGAACCAGTGCAGTCACCAATCGAGTTTTCAATTCTTGGAATGCCGATTCCCTTTGGTCAGTCCAGTCAAATGATATCCCCTTCTGTGTCAGTTGAGTCGATGGTAAGGCAATTTTGGAGAAATCCTTAACAAATCTTCTGTAATATCCAGCCAATCCCAAAAAGCTTCGGACTTCTGTCACATTTGTTGGTCTAGGCCAGTTCACTACAGATTCAATTTTCTGCGGATCAACAGAAATTCCATCTTTGCTAACAACATGTCCCAAAAACATAACATGATCAAGCCAAAACTCATATTTAGACAGTTTAGCATACAGTTTCTATTCTCTTAGGGTCTGCAGGGCAAGTTTTAGATGATGTTCATGTTCGTCTATACTTTTGGAGTAAATCAGTATGTCATCAATGAATACAACGATAAAGTCATCCAGGTACGGTTTAAAAATTCTATTCATGAGGTCCATAAATGCAGCAGGTGCATTGGTAACTCCGAAGGGCATAACTAAGAATTCGTAATGTCCATATCTCGTTCGAAAAGCAGTTTTATCAATGTCTTCTAGTTTAACTTTCAGTTGATGGTACCCCGATCTGAGATCAATCTTGGAAAACACTTGAGCACCTCAGAATCGATCAAATAAGTCATCAATACGGTAATGGATATTTATTTTTCGCGATTACCTTGTTCATTCATAATCAATGCACGCCTCGGAGTAGTCTTTCTTCTTTACAAACAAAACAAGTGCGCCCCATGGTGAAGTACTAGGCCTGATAAACTTCTTGTCCAATAGCTCTTGCAATTGCACTTTCAATTCTTTCAATTCAGTTGGAGCCATTCAATAAGGAGCCTTTGATATTGGCTGCGTTCCCGAAATCACATCAACGGTGAATTCAATCTCCCTGTCAATCAAATCCCCTGGCAGATCATCTGGAAAAACATCTGGGAATTCTCTGACTATAGGAATACAGTTCACATCAATTTTAACATTATCATCAGTAGATACAGTCAGTACAGAACACAGATATCCTTTACACCCTTTTCTAATCAATTTGATGGCTTTCACAGAAGAAATCAAATACGGAGGAGGTACTACTCCAACCCCATTAAATACAAATTTGGGTATCCCAGGTGGACGGAAGACAACTTGCTTTGTCACACAGTCAATAGTAGCGTGATATTTTTGTAACCAGTCCATCCCCAATATTACATCAAAATGATCAATGTTCAATGACAGTAAATCAATAAACAGATGCATATCCCTAATAATAATTTCACAAGCAAGATACATATATGCACATGTCATGGATCCCCTAACAGGTGATGATACAGCTAACAGATAATTCATGGGCTCTAAGGGTCTATTCGATTTCGGTGAAAAAGCATGCGACACATAAGAATGTGTAGACCCTGAATCAATCAGTACATATGCATTTTGAGCACAAATAGAGAGGATACTTGACACAACGGTTTCAGTATTTTGCACGTCTCCCGGTGCTATGGCGAACACTCGGCCCTGCCTCATAGGCTCTTTCCTAGTAGCTTTGGGGTTAGGCTTTGGTGCTACAGTTGATGCTGCTGCGCTTGGTGCAGCTTTCCTACTGGCCTGCGGAGCAGAGGGGCAGTCTTTAACCATGTGGCCCACTTTGCCACACTTGTAATAGGCTCCGGATATTTTGTAACAAACCCCTTTGTGCTTCCTACCACATTCAGAACAAGATGGAATGAAACCACTCCCTTGGCTGGGGCTAGTTGTTGACCCCGTATTCTATTTCTTATTTGATGGGTTATGCTTGCCTTTCTTGAATTTAAAATTCTGTCTTTTACCACGTCATTCAGACGTCGATGTTTCAGATTGTTTCACAGCTTCGATGTTTGACTCAGCCATCAAAGCTCGGTCAAGAACATTCACATAGCTCGGTAGCTTTAAAACACTTATTCGGTCGAGTATAGCAACATTAAGGCTGCCTTCAAACCTCCTGGCCTTCTTATAGTCGGTGTCCACCATGTGTGGTGCATATCTAGCAAGTTCAGTAAATTTTGTCTCATATTCGCTAATCGACATAATGCCTTGTTTCAGCTTGGTCAAATTGATCACCTTCATCACGACACATCGAGGAAAGTACTTTTCGAAGAAGGCTACTTTGAATTGAGCCCAAGTCATAACAGTGTTGTCATCACGGGTAAGCATCCACCACCTTCTTGGTTCCTCTTGCAGAGTAAAGGTAGCCAACAGCACTTTATGTGCCTCAGAACATGGAAAACCTCAAACAATTTTTCGGTCTCCAGAACCCAAGCTTCAGTCTTTAACGGTTCAAGGCCTCCCTGAAAGGATAGCGGTTTCAGTTTGCTGAACTTCTGGGTGAGAGCAATTATGTCCCCATCATTAACATTCACATTTGGTTTCGACTGTACCGGAGGAGAAGGTGGGGGCTGTTGATTCTGTTGTTGCTCAAGTTTGACAGTTATCAGTTCCATCATTCTTTCTATTCTTGCCATTCTTGCCTCAGTAGATGAGGATTCAGGTTCATTTGCGTTATCCATTTCACTATAAGCAGTTATAACAATTACAACATAAACGGTTGCATACTTAAACAGCTTATCACATTAAAATGTATTCAGTCATGCCATAACCACACACTTTTCATACTCATGTAATGCCCTAATTGCTTTTCTAGGACACCCTATAGCTCATTTGGACACGTGTGTGCAGTATAACTCGTGGTTAAGTATCGCTCTGATACCACTCTGTCACGACCCAAACCCGCCCCTATGGGTTTAGCACCGTAACCGGCCAGTAACCCTAGGTTACCGAAGGCTTACATAACAGTAAGACAGTATAACAAAGTATAAGGGCAAGGCGGAAGCCAATACAGTAAATAAACAATGTCCAATGAGCTGCGACAATCTCTATGCCAAAAGATTTTTCATACATTTATACAGAACAGTAAACAAAATATTTACAAACATTCAGTACAGGGATCAAGTCCCTATTAACTAGTACAGTGCGGTCTATACAGTCTATACAGTAAACAAAACAGTACAGGAAGGGGAACACTAAACACCCCTAGCCTTAGCTTGGCAGGCTCAGAACCTCGCAGTGAGGCACGTAGGTTGGCTTGACAAAACTGGAAATACCTTGACGCTTCTAGCATTGGTCCGGTGCCTGTACACCTACATATATATATATATATATATATATGAGCAGTGAGCTAAAGCCCAGTGAATAACATAATGCGTAAAGGGGTTTAGAATGAATGTCCTTCTGATGAGTGAAGCAGTTCATTTCAATCAATAATTCGGTTGTTCAAGACAAGAAACTTGGTCATATGTGGTACATCCATTAGCAAAAGCGAAACAGTAGGGTCTAAAAGACCGAAAAGAAATGATGGCCATCAATCGATGTGATAATGGTTCCAACGAGGAACCGACAGAGATCTCTCAGAATATGATAAAGAAATGAGGTGCTAAGGATGCCACAAGATGATTCGAGAATATAGGACATACATTCATTCAATCAACAATATCGATTCGAAATGCAGTTCGATTCAAGATTGAAGATAATCATTTTGAACATATCTTTACACAATTGTTACTCACGAGTTACAGGCTCTGATGAACTAGAGCGTCTCCTTGGAATGCCAACCCTGTACAGTTAACAGATTGAACACACACTAAGCTATACAGTTAGAAAAGATAGTATTTAAATCCCTAATTTGCCTCGGTGTGTTCTACATCTATATCCTCTTTAAGATGCCTTAAATATGCCTTAGGAATGCCTAGGATGGAAAGAGGATGCAAAGATGAACTTTTGAACACTTAACAAAATTTGCTGAAAATAGAGGTCTCGCTCGAGCGTGGCTTTCTACGCTTGAGCGGACATGCCGACAAAGGGTCTCCGCTCAAGCGTAAATTCCGTCGCTCGAGCGGACCGTGTGCTACAGTAAAAATACTGGATGCTCCAAATTTACGCTCGATGGACGCTTGACCCTCGCTCGAGCGTAAGACATAAGTCCTCGCTCGAGCGTGAGTTTCCTCGCTCGAGCGGACTGTGAACTCATGCAAAGTACTGGATGCTCGCATTTCACGATCGAGCGCCACTTTTCTCGCTCGAGCGGAAGGCAGGATCACAGAGTGTACGCTCGAGCATGGACTTCCTCGCTCGTAGAGGTGCAACTCGGGCGGGTTCGGTCGGGTTGGGGGTTTTCCCAAGCCCGACCCGAATTGCCCAGAGCAGTGCCCAAGCCCGAACATGAACCCGAGCTTTGCTGCCCAAGCCCGGCCCAAGCTTTGTATTTTGAACTCGGGTTAACCCGAATTGCCCGAATTGCCCAGAAAATTGTAGGTAGATTTGTTTTGAAACCTGTAGGTAGAATTGATAATTAACAAAAAATTGAGAATTATTCAAAGTTATTTTCTGGTCACCAAAAAATAAAAATTAAAAATTAAGACTAACTCTTTTACTTAATTTATATATATTATATAATTTATATAATATATTAAATTTAATTCGGGTTCGGGTTGCTCGGGTTGGCCATTGGTTCTGCCCAAGCCCAGCCCGAATTACAATTCGGGCATCAAAAATCTGCACAGGCCCGTCCAGATTACAAGATATAGTTGCCCAAGCCCTAAAAAAACTCGGGCTGGGCTTGGGTTGCTCGGGTTGAGCCTGCCCGAGTTGCACCCCTACTCGCTCGAGTGTAGGCTCAAAATCTGGAAATTCCATATTTGAGTCCCAAGCTCAAAATCAAGTTTAAATGCAAAATTTTCGATCCTCTTGGGCTGAAAACCTGGAAAACAATTGTAAACACTTAAAACAACATGATTCAAAGCTCAATTTGAGAAATCAAAGCCCAAGGGTGTTTAATTCAAACTCAATTTCAAACTTATTTTCATGAACATGAAGAACATGTAATATGCATGGATTCAAATCATTTCAAACTTCAATTTGATGCTCTAGTGAGCCAATTGTTCCAAAAACAAGTTAAAAACATGGACCATTGCAAAATTATGAACATGCATGTGACAATTTGCCATGAAATCAATTCAAAATTCAATAATACAACCATGCATGCATGAATTCTAACATGATCCAACATGTATGAATTAAAACATGACTTAGCTCTACAATTTGACATGGACCATGCAAGAATCAACATAGACTCAACAATAAGAGGTTAAATTTGCTTACCTAGGTCTTGAATACAAGCTATAGAAACTCAATTGACAATCTACACTTCAATTCTACCAAGTTCTTAAGCCAAAGCAAGATGAAATCAACTCTCCTAGTTCTCTCTCTCTCTCTAGTTGGCAAGAGCAAGAAATGGACTGAAGAAATATTTTGTCAAAGTGTGTACAAGGCTCAATATGTGTTGAGATAGTGGGCCACTAGTGTGGCAAATTGGTAAATAAGTCAAACTATGCAATTTAACATATTTTACTCTAGTTTGTTCTAGTTTAATCATACCAAATAAATTTTCAGATAAATACACCATAAAATCACATTATTTCTACTGATCATGGAACATCAATCAATTTTGGATTCGGCCGCCGATAAGGCATTCAATTAACAGTTTAAACATAAAAACTGAATAGATAATTAAATAGTCAAACAGATAAACATGCAATTAAACAGATACATTCAATCGATTCAGTTTCAGATCTCAGTCAGTCAGTCCAGTATTTTAATCAATTCAATTACTTCTCATAATCAGTCTCAGTTTAACAGTAATCAGTAGTTTTTCGGTAATTAACGACGAGGGTTGTTACAGAGCAGATCTCAGATCCTAGAAGACAAGATCTCGGCCTAGATGATTAGATATGAGAAGACAATAGCTCAACCTAAATGAGCAGATCCCAAATCTAGAAGACAAGATCTCAGCCTAGATGATTAGATCCAAGAAGATAAGAGCTCAGCTTGAGTGAGCAAATCCCAGATCTAGAAAACAAGATATCAGCCTAGATGATTAGATTCGAGAAGACAAGAGCTCAACCTAAGTAAGCAGATCCGAGATTCAGAAGACAAGATCTTGGCCTAGATGATTAGGTCCGAGAAGATAGGAGCTCAGCCTACGTGAGCAGATCCCAAATCCTAGAAGACAAGATTTCGGCTTAGATGATTGGGTCCAAGAAGATAAGAGCTCAGCCTAAGTGAGCAGATCCCAAATCTAGAATATAAGATCTCGGCCTAGATGAATAGGTCCAATAAGACAAGAGCTCAACCTAAGTAAGCAGATCCCGAATCCAAAAGACATGATCTTGGCTTAGATGATTAAGTCCAATGAGACAAGAGCTCAACCTAAGTGAGCAGATCCTAGATCCAGAAGACAAGATCTCGTTCTAAATGAGTAGGTCTAAGAAGACAAGAGCTCAGCCTAAGTAAGTAGATCCTAGATCCCAGATCCTACAAGACAAGATCTCGGCCTAGATGAGTAGGTCTGATAAGCTAAGAGCTTAGCCTAAGTGAGTGGATCTCAGACCCAGAAGACAAGATCTCGGCCTAGATGAGTAGGTCCGAGAAGACAGGAGTTCGACCTAGGTGAACAATTTTGAAAAGATTAGAACTTACCAGAGGCGAACATAGTTAGGATAAAACGAAGCTTACTTGAGATTAGAAGATCTTGACGGTAAGAGATTGTTGAGGCCATGGAATGTGGCTTGACGAAATTTGGAGCTCGGCACTAATGGTGTCAATAACCTTAGCCAAAGTATTAATAAAATATTGGTATTGACTTTGTTCATTACAAAATGTTGTTGAAATTTGTGCAATAAGATTGAACAGTCTTATGACGATGTTCCTATAGTGAATATAACGAATAACTTAGACTTGCCATGATTGTAGAGTTGGACTAAGTTTGCGATGTTTCGGTATAAAATATAACGAATAACTTAGACTTGCCATGATGGTAGAGTTGAACTAAGTTTGCGATATTTCGGCATGAAATATGACGAATAACTTAGACTTGCCACGATGGTAAAGTTGAATTAAGTTTGCGATATTTCGGCATGAAACATGACAATTAACTGAGACTTGCCATAATGGTAGAGTTGAATTAAGTTTGCGATGTTTCGGCATGAAATATGACAAATAACTTAGACTTGCCACGATGGTAGAATTGAACTAAGTTTGTGATGTTTCGACATGAAACATGACGAATAACTTAGACTTGGACTTGCCACAATGGTAGAGTTAAACTAAGTTTGCGATGTTTCAACATAAAACATGACGAATAATTTAGATTTACCATGATGGTAGAGTTGATTACTAGGAATGTGAGAAGAAATTATGAGAAATTTGTATCCAACGGTAGCAGTCAATAAATTTAAAAAAGAAGTTATCTATACAATCTTAATAGATATTAAATCAATGGGGGTGTTTGGGAACCCAAGTTTGAGGCTAAAATAGCCTCAAACACTAAAAAAAACCAGACAGTCTCAAATACCATAAACTAATAATATATATTGAAAAAAAGAAGAAGAAAGGCAACTGGGCAATTTCAGCAGCCTACACTGTCACGTTGACAGTGTAGGGAGAGTGTAGCCCCAACCTAGTCCCACACATAGTAAATGACACTTTTGCCCCTTTAGAACAATTTTGAAAAAAAATGAGATTAGAGATAAATTTGTCATTTCAGTCTCAAACATCATTTCAAATACATTTTTCAATATAACAATTCAAATAAAAATTCATCCTATCTTCCCAAACACAAAAACTAAAATAGCCTACTAAAATAATCAAAAAGTCAAAAAGCCTAAAAAATAGCCACTTTCCAAACACCCACAATGTATACTTTTCACTTTAAAATAAAATATTTATAAAAATAAATTTATTTATAAGAATGTCAAAATTTCATATCATTCTTGTTAAATTTTTTTGTATAAATTTTATATTTAAATAACATTTTTTATTATGAAGATCTATTACTAAAATAAGCAATTTACCCTTGGGTGGTCGATGAAAGCAATGGCAAAACACATTAAAAAGATGACAAAATGGTTTCCTTCAAGACAGTTTTACAACCCACCTAAATTAATCAAAGAAACCGAAAAACCAGAGGCATTTAAATTTAAACAACCAAAGATAAAAAGAAACAATAAATAGATAAATAACGCATTTTCCTTATTCAATAATTGGATAAATTAGTCTTTGCACCTTTATATTTTGCACCAAAATTCATTTTCACTCCTACACATAAAATTATTGTTAGGGAAAATCGATGATTCCCCACAAGTAAATCAATCAATGGGAATAAAAACTAATGCGGAAAAATTAAATCAAAGGCAACACAAGAATTTTTACGTGGTTCCCTCAATGTGAGGTACGTCCACGGGATCGAAATCCGATTCCACTATCAATCAAATAAATTCCAAACGATTACAAACGAGACACGAATGGTCTCACAAAACCACCCTTAGGTGAATTCCAAAATAATCACAAATAAACAAGAGGAAAGACCTCACCAAATAGATGAACAAAAATCTTCAGAACCAGAGTTGAAGACGACCCAAAATAACGAACCAAATCAGAACCGAATCACCCGCTTCAAAATAGAGCAACACACCAAGACACCCATTTCTTTGGTTGACCAAGTCAAGACTCAACAATTAATCCCAATTCAAACTCAAAGCATCAAGTTTGAAAACCTTAGTCTTTGTGTAGCCACCATTATTTGTGTGTATAAATCTAAGGTTTTGAAATCAAACCCTAATTGTACCCAAATTGAATTGGGCCTCCACAAATATAATATATAAAAATATATTATACTAAACCAAGCCCAATTAAAACTCTTTTTCAAAACCCATTGGGTCCCACACTCCAATAAGGAGGTATACCCAACAATTCTCCCCCTACCGAGTTAGGTGGAGACATCAACCATACCCGCCAAAGTTCGACACTTTAAATGTTTGTCCCTCGACAAAGTCTTTGTCAACATATCTGAAATATTATCATCTGTGTGAACCTTTTCAAGTTGCAACAATTTCGAATCTAACACATCACGAATCCAATGGTATCTCACATCAATGTGTTTCGATCTCGAATGAAAGGTAGAATTTTTACTCAAGTGAATAGCACTTTGACTATCACAATAAAGCACATACCTTTCTTGCTTCAAACCCAACTCTTGCAAAAATTTCTTCAACCATAACTCTTCTTTGCAAGCTTCTGTAATGGCAATAAATTCAGCTTCAGTAGTTGAGAGAGCAACACATTTTTGTAATTTAGATTGCCATGTCACTTCCCTCGCAAAAGTCATCAAATACCCAAGTAGATTTCCAAGAATCAACATCACCATCCATGCCAGAATTTGTGACCCCATCAAGCATCGGCTTACCATCCCTAAAACATAAACACACCTTAGAAGTCGACGCAAGATATCTTAGAATCCATTTTACCGCTGCCCAATGTTCTTTACGGATTAGATAGAAACGACTCACCACACCAACGGCGTGAGCAATATCCGGCCTTGTACAACACATGGCGTAAATCACAGAACCAACTGCTGAAGGATAAGGGACTTTCATCCTCTCTTCTTTGTCTTTCTCACTTGTAGGACATTGATTCGAACTAAGCTTGAAGTGACCCGCAAGTGGACAACCAACCAGCTTTGCTTTATCCATGTTGAATCTCTCAAGAACTTTCTCAATGTAGCTCTCTTGAGACAACCAAATCAGTCCCTCTTTGCGATCACGAACAATTTTCATACCAAGTATTTGCTTTGCCGGCCCCAAATCTTTCATAGCAAAAGATTTGCTCAACTCCAACTTCAGCTTGTTAATCATGGTAGAATCTTGACCCACAATTAACATGTCATCAACATAAAGCAAAAGAATAATAAATTTGCCATCCGGAAAATTTTTCACAAACACACAATGGTCCGAAGTGGTTTTAGAAAAACCATTATTCATCATGAAAGAGTCAAATTTTTTGTACCATTGCCGTGGAGCTTGCTTGAGGCCATACAAACTTTTCTTCAATTTGCAAACAAATTTCTCTTTCCCTTTCTCCACAAAACCTTCCGGTTGTTCCATGTAAATTTCTTCTTCAAGATCACCATGAAGAAATGCGGTCTTCACATCAAGCTGTTCAACTTCAAGGTTCATACTTGCAGCCATGCCAAGTACAACCCGAATAGAAGACATCTTCACAACCGGCGAGAAAATCTCGTCAAAGTCAATGCCTTTCTTTTGCCCAAAGCCTTTCACAACAAGACGTGCCTTGTACCTCAGATTCTTCCTATCATTCTTCAATTTGAAAACCCACTTATTTTTCAGAATTTTCCTCCCTTTAGGCAACTTCACTAAATCATAAGTGTGATTTTCAAGTAAGGAATTCATCTCCTCTTCCATAGCCTTTTTCCAATCATCTTTCTTTGCATGCTCAATTGCTTCTTGGTAGCTCTCTGGCTCCTCTTGATCAGAAATCAACACAAATTCATTGGGAGGATACTTTCTTGAAGGTTGTCGGTCCCTTGTAGATTTCCTCAACTCAAGTTGTGGTGGCGGTTCTTGAGTTGGATGCTCTTCCTCAATTTCTTGCTCAACTTCATTAGGATTAGCATCATCCTCCACTTCTTCAATAGGTGGCTGCACATCTCCCCCATTTTCATCATCAACTGAAGATGAAGGAGATGGATCCATATCTATGAGATCACTAGTTTTTGGCTCTGGTTGATCACCTTTACCAAAGTCTTCAATTGTTTGGTCTTCAAGAAACACAACATCACGGTTTCGAATGACTTTCTTGTCGACCGGATCCCATAATCTATACCCGAACTCATCACGCCTATAGCCAAGAAAAATACATTGTCTTGACTTACTATCAAGCTTGGACCTCTCATCCTTTGGAATGTGAACAAAAGCTAAACCAAACACTCTCAAGTGCTCATAAGACACATCTATGCCACCCAAACTCTTTTCAGAACATCACCATTCAAAGGATAGCAAGGAGATAAATTGATCAAGTCAATCTGTACTCATTGCCTCACCCCAAAAGATCTTGGCAATTTAGCTTGTGAAAGCAAACACCTTGTTCTTTCCACAATGGTGCGGTTCATCCTCTCGAACGCGCCATTTTGTTGAGGAGTCTTCTTAATCGTCTTTTGATGCGAATACCTTGGTTGCGACAATACTCATCAAATGGCCCAATGTATTCACCACCATTGTCTGCTCGATGCACTTCAATTTCGCCTGCTTTCTTTCAACCATGGCCTGAAAATGCTTAAATACTTCTAGAACTTGATCTTTAGTTTTTAGTAGATAAGCCCAAACTTTCCTTGAATAATTATCAATGAAAGTAACAAAATAAAGTGCACCACCATGTGTTCTAACTTTTAAAGGACCACAAACATCCGAATGAATTAACTCCAAAACCTTCTCTTTTCTAGAAGCAACATTTTTATGAAAAGAAACTCTATGTTGTTTACCCGCCAAACAATGAACACAAGTTTTAAGATGTGTACCTTTCAAACCGGGTAGAAGCTCTTTCTTGAACAAAACTTGCAGCCCCTTTTCACTCATGTGCCCAAGTCGCTTATGCCATAATTCGGTAGAAGTATCATCTTCAAGTGCATTGACAACACCTTTACAAATTTTTCCTTGCATCGAATAAAGTGTATGAGTCTTCTTGCACTTAGCCACCACCAAAGAACCTTTTGTGAGCTTCCATATTCCATCAACTAATTTCTTCTTGAAGCCTTGATCATCTAGCTCACCACTAGAGATTAACTTAACGCCAATGTCCGCAACATGCCTCACATCTTTAAGTAACAACTTGCAGCCCAAATTTGTTTCCAAGCAAACATCACCCATGCCGATAATCTTAGACAAACCTTCATTACCCATTCGAACAGAACCATAATCTCCTGCAGTGTAGGTAGTGAAGAAATCAACTCGAGAAGTCACATGAAAAGAAGCACCAGAATCAATCACCCAACTGCTCTCTTGGCCCACAAAATTGATACAATCATCTTCACAAACGACCATGAGATCATCGGTAGTAACTGCTGCTGTGTCTTCTTACTTCTTATCCACACTTTTGTCACGCCTTTTCTCCTTATTCTTGAGCTTTCGGCATTCTCGCTTCATGTGCCCTTTCTCATGGCAATAATAACACTCAACGTCTTTCTTTGAAAGAGAACCATCTCTTGACTTGTCACGGCTTTGATCACGACCATGAGGAGTCTTACTTCTCCCCCTTGTTTTACTTCGGCCTCTCACAACAAATGCTTCCGAATGAGAGGTACCGGCTGATTTTCTTCTAGTTTCTTCATTCAACAAGCTACTAGTGACTTGACCCATAGTGACAACTCCATCGGGTGCTGAATTACTAACTGTCACAACTAAAGTCTCCCAACTTTGGTAAAGAACTAAGTAGCATCAAAGCGCAACTCATCATCAAAAACAATTTTCATAGAAGCAAGTTGGTTAACAATACTCTTTATTTCATTCAGATGTTCAAAATAGGGTCGCCTCTTTATATTTTAAATTAACCAACTTACGAAATGTAAAGGCTTTATTTGTGGCGATTTTCTATCATAAAGACTCTCTAATTTTTTTCATAAATCATGTGTCAAGTTTCAAAGTGGCAACATGATGAAACACATCATCAATCCATTGACGGATAATACCAACGGCTTTTCGATTAAGCCTCTTCCACTCATCATCTTTCATATCGCCAGAAGTTTGCCATCACCCTCAATGGGTCGATACAAGTCTTTACAAAATAATAGGTCCTCCATTTTAGTTTTCCAGGTTACCCAATTGCTTCCATTGAAGCTAGACATACGACCCACATTCCCCTCCATTGATTTACACAAATAAATAGACCCAAATAAACCGTAAGCTCTGATACCAGTTGTTAGGGAAAATCGATGATTCCCCACAAGTAAATCAATCAATGGGAATAAAAACTAATGCGGAAAAATTAAATCAAAGGCAACACAAGAATTTTTACGTGGTTCCCTCAATGTGAGGTACGTCCACGGGATCGAAATCCGATTCCACTATCAACCAAATAAATTCCAAACGATTACAAACGAGACACGAATGGTCTCACAAAACCACCCTTAGGTGAATTCCAAAATAATCACAAATAAACAAGAGGAAAGACCTCACCAAATAGATGAACAAAAATCTTCAGAACCAGAGTTGAAGACGACCCAAAATAACGAACCAAATCAGAACCGAATCACCCGCTTCAAAATAGAGCAACACACCAAGACACCCATTTCTTTGGTTGACCAAGTCAAGACTCAACAATTAATCCCAATTCAAACTCAAAGCATCATTTCGAAAACCTTAGTGCTGTGTAGCCGCCGCCCATTATTTGTGTGTATAAATCTAAGGTTTTGAAATCAAACCCTAATTGTACCCAAATTGAATTGGGCCTCCACAAATATAATATATAAAAATATATTATACTAAACCAAGCCCAATTAAAACTCTTTTTCAAAACCCATTGGGTCCCACACTCCAATAAGGAGGTATACCCAACAATTGTGTTAGGTGGTCTTGGGCCTCTCTCAACCCCAAAATGGGTGGTTTTGGGCCTCTCTCACCCCAAAAGCTAGCTCAAGAGGTGAGGCTTTCCCTCACACTTATAAAGTGACCACCAGCCCCTTCCACAACCGATGTGGGATAACCCCAACAATCTCCCCCTCACACATCGGGCCCTAGGTCGGAGCAGCGACAACCCGTTTCTCCCGTGGACTATTGGGCTGAGACTTGTTGGTAAACCTGGGCTCTGATACCAGTGTTAGGTGGTCTTGGGCCTCTCTCAACCCCAAAATGGGTGGTTTTGGGCCTCTCTCACCCCAAAAGCTAGCTCAAGAGGTGAGGCTTTCCCTCACACTTATAAAGTGACCACCAGCTCCTTCCACAATCGATGTGGGATAACCCCAACAATTATGATAGTCAACTCTCTATATTTTTGGTCAAATCTCACTTTGTTCTTTGCATATAAAATTATGATAATCAATCCTTATACTTTTGGTAAAATCTCACTTTGGTCCCCTCTTTCTGTTACTCAATTATTTAAATCTTTAACAGAATCTAATCTTGTGATAAGAATGTCAGTACGACATGAGGATAAAAAAGGAAAATCATCTATATTTGTCACCAATACAAACTTTATCTCAAAATTTACATCAACATAATTGTATTAGACTAAACAAAATGCAGATTGTGAATAATTAAGAAGATGAACTAGGATTTTGTATAAATTAGAATCACGAAACTCTGTTTTTTCACAGTAACACAGTTTTCTGTCTATTCATCTTTATTTCTCTTTAATTTTTTTGTTGCATTTTTTTTATTTTAAAAACTCTACTTTCTTGTATTTTTATATATTGTATTATATAACTTTCACGTGCTTATCACGTAGAACAAAGTGTATTAGTAGAAAATATAAGGCTCTGTTTGTTTGTATTCTGAAATTAGTTTTCAACACTTGATTTTGAGCATGACGTTTGGTTTCGTTTTCAAATCAATTTCCTACACTCTCTGCAGAGAACTCTGATGCACAGGCGCCTTTTCTGTCCACCCGGATGACCACCCGGATGTCCACCCGGTAGACCATCCGGATGTCTACCCGGATGTCCGATGCAATTTCAGATTTTTTTTTTTTTTGCAATTGATTTACATAATCGGGAAAAATATTTTCTGAAATTTTTAAAATTTTTTATGTGCTTTAAAATAATTTTGAGTTGTATGTTTAGTTAAGAGTTGTAAATTTTTGTATCACATATCAAATGTCACATCAACAATTCTCCACTCAAATCAAACCTCTTTTCCAAAATTATTTTTAAAACTCTTTACCAAACAAATTTTCTACACTCAAATCATAATTTCACAACACACAAACTCAAAATACAACTCATACTCTCAAATCACATTTACAAAACTCTACCAAACGCTACCTAAATAATTTTCATCTTTTACTCTTATTTCGTAATCATATTTTTATCATAAGATTGGATTTTATTAAAAATTTTAAAATGAAGTACCAGAAGAGGAACATTGACACTTGTGTAGGAACTAAAGTGAAATTTGAGTAAAAGTGTTGGGGTTGACTATCATAATTTCATGTATATGGATTAAAGTGAGATTTGATCAAAAATATAAGAAATTAATTGTCATAATTTTATGTGTAAGGACCAAAATAAGATTTGGTATAAAGTGTAAAGATGTAAAGTGCAATTTACCCTCAATAATTCAATGAATACAAAACTAATACCAAATCAATTACACAAGATATAAGTAGTGTAATTGTATCTTTTATAATGGTCTCGCCATTAATATGTATGATTAAAAAAAAAATTAGGTGATTGGTTTTGTAATTAATTTTTTTTTTAAGATGATTTTTTTTTTTTTTTGTTTCTTCGTTCGGATGAAATTTTCTTTCCTATTTTGAAGCAGCTTGCATATTTGTAATGGGACCTGCTTTCCAAAATCTGAATAATGTACATTTGTCATAAAAAAATAAATAATTTATTTCAAAAAATTACAGTTGTTATTTATTTATTTATTTTTGTAACAAATGTGGGAGGACTAAAATAAATAAGAATAAGAAGATACGTGAGATGAGAGAACTAAAACAAATAAAAAGAAGGGATATTTATCAATAAATTTTATCTCACAAATAAGTATTCTAATTAATTTTAAATTTTTTCTATTGATCTGTTAAGTCTTATTAGTGGATATTTTCTTTCCGTGTGATTTTATTTTTTATTTTTGTAGTATTTTGGTAGGCAGTTATACCCTTTTATTAATGTAACAAGTATGATGTGTTAATTTAATGTGGCAGGTATTAATATGACACTCTAACGATGTGACGCTCAAAAAAAATTAAATATTTCTTAGTATATTTTTCTTAAATGTGACAATGTGGCGGGTATGATGTAATACTCCAAAACTTTTACTCCAGAAAAAATAAAAACTTCTTAGTGTATTTTTTCTAAATGTGACAACAAGGCGGGTATGATATGATACTTCAAAAAAAATAAAAGCTCCTTAGTGTACTTTTTTCAAACGTGACAACGTAACGGGTATGATGTGACACTCTAAAAAAATTAAAAACTCCTTAGTGTACTTTTTTCAAATGTGACATGTGACACTCCAACGTGGCAAGTATAAAGTGATACTCTAAAAAATTAAAAACTCTTTAGTTTATTTTTCCTAAATGTGGTACTCTAACGTGGTGGGTATAATGTGACACTAAAAAACTCTTTAGTGTACTTTTTTCATATGTGACCTTCTAATGTGGCGGGCAAATAAGTCATCACATATCCGAAAGGACTAAATAGATCACAAGATAAAATATGAGATTATATGAATTACAAGTCCAAAATATGTGGCTTATTAGTTAATCTCCCTAAAAAGAATGGGAGAAAGAGATATAGAGAAAATTGTATGAGAATAGGGGCAAATATTAAGCCCTTGTTTAATAAGATGGTTGGGATTAATTTAACTCACTAAAAGATAAATAAATTAAAAAATTAATAAGATAAAATGTTATATCTAAATCATAATCATTCACTTTTTTCTCTCAGAAAACTATAACAAAAAAAAAAAACCAAAAGTTCATCTCAAACGAAACTTTTGAAATCAAGCTAAAATAACAAAAAAAAACCTAAAAAGACAAATTCAAAAAGCTCTTTCCAAACAAAATCTAAATGAGAATACACTCTACCGCTGTCCCGTAAACCTATCGTTTACGGAAAGCCAATTAAAGGTTGCCAATGCATAAAAAAAAGACTTACTAAACTTTTATTGGGTAAATTATACCTACACCTTTTGAGATTTAGATTTAATACATATCACTCTTAACGCTTGAGAAATTACACTAACTCCTCTGTTATTGTAATTATTTAAATGGAATGAAAACATTAAATTCATACAATCTCTCTTTTCTTGATTTGTTTTACTTCTTTTGTTTTGTTTTTTTTTTTTTTGTCTTTCCTTTGTTTTTTTTTTTTTCCCCCAATGTAATTTCCTCTATTTTTTATTAAGAGTTATTACCTTTTATATAAGTAGAGAATTTGTAAAATAAGACTATTGACTACAAGGGTGAGAATATAATTTTTTAAACATCAGAAGGTGGGATGTAATTAAATTAAACCTCAAAGGGTGTAAGTGTAATTAACCCAACTTTTATTGGTCTCATACATACAAGTTTTCGCATCTGATCACACCTCTAAATCCCCTCTTCCTTTCCCGTCTGCGCATCTGCACCCTTTCTCAGGGAACACTGACCACCGACCATTGACCATCGCAACTGTTTCCTCCCTCACCTTACAACGCAATGTCCAGCCCTTCCCCTCCGTCTTTCCCTCAGCTCCCTCTCAACAACAAAATGTAAAACTGTGTCAAGAGGTCATTATAGACAGAGCAAATACACAAACCCTTTTGAAGAGATTTTATGAACAGCATAGCAAGATTCTACATATATCAGAGATGGATACCAAAAACAATTGCTAAATTGAGACCATCAATCAATCAAGTGATCATGTACAATTTATCGAGGCAATAGATATAGGTGTTTGGCAAAAATTATTCAATGTCCCATGTAGCATTGCCCTTAAGCGATTCCAAAATAATTTGTTTGTGTGGGTTTTACGTGGATTTCACATAAATGGATGATTTGAATTGATTTGGGATTTTGTCACGTTAATGTTACAAAATAAACAAAAAATAGAGGTTTTTTTTTTTTTTTTTTTTTTTTGTGTGCGCGCGCGCGCTTATTTTGACTTTTTTTAATTTTTAAAAGAGTTTTAATATACTTTTTAAATTAGTCTACACCAAATAAGACAGATTGAGGAAATAAATTTTTTTGACATAATTAAACCAAAAAAAGAAAAAGAAAAATTAAAAAGAAATGACTTTTTAAGTGTTTCCAAACAGCTTTTGCCTTTTTTTCTCATGGTGGCTGTTCCGAATGGCATGGAGGAGAAATCAAATATTTCATGATTGAGGCGTCTTTCTTTAACACTAGGTTGAGTTTGGTTGTGCAGAAATTTGTGGTGGGAAAGGGAGGTGCCTGTGGGTCATAGATGGCTGGGGTTGGGAGAGAGAAAAGGAGCGCGGGCGGTGGCCAATGGTCGGGGATGGGGCAGTAGTTACTCAGAAGAGACTAGGGGAAGGTAAGAGGAATCAGAGCAAAATGGAAAAAGAAGACTCCTTCAAAACACATTTGAATGACATGTTACTATTAAGAGAAAAGTCAAGGATCATAAAATTTTTTTTATGAAAATAATCATGAAAAATTTATAATCTTTGAATTACTTTGATTAATGTATGGTGCTTTATTATAAGTGTAATCAAGGATCACAAAACTTTCATGATTATTTTCATATACCTAGCATTGCTGTACTATTAATTGGTTTTTTGAAAAAAAGTCTTGGGTGGCCCCTGCCAGCCCCGACTGTCGATCCTTGTGCATGGATAGACTTGTGAACCTGTGGTCTTCTTCTCTGAAATTTCCTCTCATCTTCTTAGTATTCTCCCTCTCTCTCATTTGTATTCATATATCAGTTTAGCCAAGGATAAAGGGAAGAAAGAAAAAACAGAAAAAAAGGGCCAAGTTTCTGCATTTGGTGGTGAAAGCAGAGTTCTCAACCCCCCAAGTGTACACTTTCTGGCTTGTTATTGGTATGTGAATTTCTTATTCAATTAAGCTCTCAAAAGGACTAAACTTCTAATTCATGATAGGGATCTACCCTCTAAAAAAATTAGACCAAGTTTAAAATTTAAATAATGAATATTCAATGAGCTTTGTTGCCAATTACTCCATATATTCTAGTCAACCCATGTTTGTTTTATCCCAAAGCTTTCTTTTATTTTTTTTTAATTTTTTTTTTTATCAATTCAAGCATATATGTTTCTATCCTTTTTTTATCGAAACATGAATAGACAGAATTTTATGAGACAAAAAATACATGGATGGGCATAATTTTTTAATATTTGTTAGTGAAAATCTATATTTAGAAAATCATATTCATTAATATATTTCGATAATGTGTTCATAACATTATTAGTGGAAATATCATAGAAAATATACCAAAAATTTTAGAAAAATAATTTTCAATCTCCTTTCTCGAGTGAATTAAAAAGTTTGACAAAAAGAGAATATAATAGCACGGTAGAGTATAGATTCCCATTTTTGTCCACTAATATTAGAGATTAAGAACCCATGCACATAAAATATTAACTATATCTAGCCTAGATTCAATTTTTGTATTGTGGAATCCATGCACACTTAGATCTGTATCATACACTATATATATTTCTTTTTTTTTGTTGATATTTTTCTGTGTTTAAATTCTCAATCTCGAACATGCTCTTATTTGTTAGTCACAAACCTTTTTATACTATGTGTACTTTATCATATTGTGCAATTAAGAGAAGGTTTAGAACATATTAAGGAATTTTGGAAACAAGAAATCTGAATTCTTGCCATACAATTGTTAGCTTAGCTCTATTTTTATGATACTCATATTGTGCGGAGATCTTCGAAAAAGTTCAATTACACCAAAATATATAATTTATGGTTTTGACTATAAAGAAGAAGAATTATACAAATATACACAAGTTCAAACCAAATCACAACTTCACAAAAGATAACATACTCCAGAGTATCTCTTATTTGACAGTGGGTATGTGATCATTTTGCCCAATTAAGCTTTCAAAATAACTGAACTTCTAATTAATGATAGGGGATATGGTAATTTTACAGATAATTAGAGCAAAATTTTCCACTGATTTATAATTAGTTTCACCATTTCGCATTTGTCCAAATAAAATTTCCATGAACAATCAAAACTGTGAGGGGTGGTTTCGCAATATTCCTTCGTCCCAAACAGACATTTGTTTGATCCTCACTCTGGTGCCTGAAACAAGAAACACTCCAATCAAAGATGCCAGAATTAGCACTCCAACAATTAAGTCAAATTCTAGATGAAATGAGATAGGTTAGATATTTTGGGAATCAATTAAGTTTGGATGAATGTGCATACCTTTCTTCTTCTAGTTCTCTTCCTTACATAGAGAGCTTGTGTAGATATTTCTTTATGTAAATTGAGTTTTCCATCATTACTACAATGTCAAGAACCATGTCCCTATTACACCTCCGGAAAGGGACAGCTTAGGCCCACATCGATTGGGATAGTCATGTCGAACTAACCTTTGTAGTCGACTTGAATGCTCTTTAATTGTCGGCGATTGTTTCTCGACGTGTCACCCGCATAGATCACTCGGCGTCGTATCTCTAATCCAGTGGGCTGGTCTAGTATGGGCCTAATTAGGCCATTAGTGTCGGGCTTATGCTCTGTTTGCTGAATGTATAATTTTCATACCTCGTTTGGGGAGTGGCTATTTTAACTAAAAAGTCAAAAAGTCAACTAAAACTTGTCACATCACCTCTCTACTTTTCTGCACATCTTTTCGTAAAAAGTCAAAAAGTTACTAAAATAGCCTGTTCCCAAACGAGAAAGCTTCCACCAAAACAAATGCATGATAAATGTCAAAACTCATTAGACAACCCAAGAAATCAAAGAGTCATGTTGTCTTTGCTTTCCTTCAATGTTGGTTTGGCTGAATTTTCAAGTGTTATCTAATCTAAGTAGACATGGATGGAATCAAGATTTCATTTTCAGGGGCCAAGCATGAAGATATATATATATATATATATTAGCGGTTCGTACACGTGATGCATATGCAATTCGAAAAAGATAATAGTATGAGAAAAATGACAAAGAAGAATATATAAATAGTATGAGTTGTTCAAGTAATAATTGTCTTCTTTGTCAAACACATGATCTTGATTTTGAGTCTCATCCTCTTCTTAATATAATTTTTTTTCTTAAGTACCAACTATTACGTAATGATTATTTTAGTGATTTTTTTTATTATTTAAGAAAAGAAGTGTAAAAAAAATAGAGAATTTTTTTATTTATTTATAGATAGTCAAAGTATAACAGGAGAAACAAAATAATTTGGAAAAATTGCAAATCAATTGAAACTTCACAAAATATTTGCAAATTCATGAAAGAGTTTATAGCTTTAATTATTAAAGTTGATAAAGCTTACCACTAATTTGAAATTATTTTTGAAAACTGACCCTGATTTGTAATTTTTCCAAATAGTTTATAATGACTTTGATAATAGTCATAATTTTTTTTAATGATTTTTCCTATCATAGTATAACCACAATAATTAAGAATTAACACCACAAAAATTCAATTTTTTTATTATAAAAAATAATGTATATCATAGCCTTCCTAATATATTTATGTAATGCCAATGACATAACCATACAGCTAAAGGGGGCCAAGCCTATAAATTGGGAAGTTTTTGGTATTTTAGAGGGACATGGAGATGTCCCCGGGCCCTGTGTCCGGAGAAAATCTACCTGCAGATTACCCTTTTCCTCCTCCTCCTTCTTCGGGCAACGGGGCTGCAGCAGTAGGTAAGTTCGTTCATGAAGTAGAAATTGTAAAAAAATAAAATATAATAATATAGAAAAAATATATAATTTTTATTTTATTTTATTTTCAATTTACAGGCATAATAGTGTCTCTGCTAGTACTTGTAGTCATCGTCCTTATCTCAGTGGCTTGCGCCAGGAGAGCGAGAAGAGCAATTGTTTCAGACTTACGAGCAGTTGTGGCTCCACCACCGACCTCACCGACCTTAAATATGGTTCAAGTTTGGGAGATGGATGTGCCAACAATGGAGAGATTCCTCCAAGACTTGGCGAAGGAGAGACCAGTTAGATTTACAGCCCAACAACTATGTAGTTTCACAACTAATTACGCTACAAGGTTGGGTTTGGGAGGTTTTGGGATTGTTTACAAAGGCCAATTTCCAAATGGAGTTAAGATCGCAGTCAAGGTCCTCAATAGGAGCTTAGATAAAGGAGCCGAAGAACAATTCATGGCAGAAGTGAGTACTATTGGAAGAACATACCATATAAATCTGGTTAGGTTATATGGATTTTGCTACGATCACATAATGAGCGCCTTAGTGTACGAGTACATGGAAAATGGATCACTAGATAAACACCTTTTTAGCGATACACAAGCGATTGAGTGGGTAAAACTCCATGAAATCGCGATTGGGACAGCAAAAGGTATTACTTACCTACACGAAGAGTGTCAACAAAGGATCATTCACTATGACATAAAGCCCGGAAATGTTCTGTTAGATGCCAATTTTTCCCCCAAAGTCGCTGATTTCGGATTGGCAAAGCTTTGCAATAGAGACAACACACATGTGTCGTCCGCAGGATATAGAGGGACTCCCGGTTACTCAGCGCCAGAGTTTCTTCTAAAGAACTATCCCATTACACATAAATGTGATGTTTATAGTTTTGGTATGCTTTTGTTTGAGATAGTAGGAAGGAGGAGGAATGCCAAAGTTGGGGCTGATGAGAGCATGGATTGGTTTCCAAAACATGTTTGGGATGAGTTTGAGAAAGGCGAGTTGGGAGCGATGACATTGTCGTGTGGAATCGAAGAGGATAATAGAGAGAAAGCAGAGAGAATGGCAATGGTGGCTTTGTGGTGTGTTCAGGACTCGCCCCAGGAAAGGCCGCCGATGAGTGTTGTAGTGAAAATGTTGGAGGGAGAAGTGGAGGTGAAGGCACCTCCTAAACCATTCCATTATTTGTATTCTGTGGCGAATGTGCTGAATCTACCAAACAGTTCAAACTACACAAGCAGTGAAGGAAGTAATACACATTGGTACAAGGACACCACTCCTATCATGGCTAAGTATGAGATACAAATGGCCAGTTCAAGCTAAAGAATGAGAAACCTTTGTAATTTGTATCCTAAAGAAAAAAAAAAAAGGCCTTGACTTTTTTTTGGGTTTGTCTTTAATAATGAAATGCAATATTTTTTTTATTTTATTTTAAGAAAGGTTATGAGATGCAATATTAATGTATCCAATTTGTATGCTTGACTTCTTTTTTTTTTTAATTTATGTATTTTATAGTTTGTTCATCTTCAGAAAAATGCTAAATTAGTGAAACTATTGAACAAGATTAGTGTAATTTACCTATAATCATTTTTATTTACCACTTGAGTTGCACAAAAATATTAGGTAAAATAAGTTGCTTTCAAAATCCTATTATGCGTAGACAAGGACATGTAGGACTTTAATATTAAGAAGGCAAATGTTTATGTTTCTCAAATGAAATTTTTATTGAATCCTATTATTACTATATTAGGAGAGTTGAATCGTGTGTTAATCGGGACTTTATGGGAATTTTATTGAAAAGGTAAAATTTATTTGATATATATATATATATTTGTAATAAACATGTTAATTGCAATATCAACTTCTATAAATACAATGCAAAAAATATCACAAAACTATATCGTCACATATATTTACTCAAAAATATGTAATCAGTAAGATATGTGACCAAATAACTTACTATGAAATTATCATATATCATGTTTTCACCAATACTTGGCACGCATCAAAATTGTTGAGACCTTTTAAAATTGGCAATGTTTAAGAATATCAGCCCCACAATTTTATAATTGAAATTTTAAATACAACTTTCTTGCTTTGTGAATTCATTGGAATAACATTTATTTATAAGTTTTGCAAATATTGTCAATTTTGAAAGACATAAATAACTATCACTGGGATATGAAACAAAGATTAAAATAAAAAAGTTAATCACATTCTCCTTAATTCAATTTTTACAAATAATTTCAATTCTTAAAACACTAAATAAGAAGAATAAAATAGAAAATTGAAACAAAGAAACAAGAAGAATTCGTGGGAAAAAAAGTAGAAGAAGAAATTTTGAAATAGATATAAAAAAGATAAAGAAGAAAACAAAAATAAAGATTGAGCTAAAGAGGGAATTGAAAAAATAATAAAAAATAAGTAAATCGAAACAAAAGAAAAATAAGAAGAGGCGTGAGATAATCAAAACAAATAAGAATAAGAGAGAGGTAGAGAGAAAGTCATTTTAAATATAAGAATATTTTAAGGACAGATATAAATTTTTTTTTAAAAACACTTGGGAAGTAGCAAACTTATATAATTTAGGCATTTTTTTTTTAAGAAAGTTATTTATACAATTTGAATGGATTAATGTATACTTTTCATTTTAAAATAAAATATTTATAAAAACAAATTCATTTATAAGAATGACAATGTCATATTATTTTTGTAAATTTTGTTATATGAATTTTATATTTAAATGTTATTTTTCATAATGAAAATCTGTCATTAAAAACACATAATTTTAAGCTCTTGGTCAACGAAGCAATGGCAAAAGACATTCAAAAGATGACAAGTGGATTTTTCAAGGAGAATGCATTATACACGGTTGTCCCTTAAGTAACTTATTTACGAACAACTAATTACAGAGTGACACCTCACTTTTCTCTTTTGTCAATCTCATCTCTTCCTTTCCTCCTAAAGTGACCACTACAACCGCCTCACCCGAACCAGTCATCGGAGTACCCAAATACCATGTTGGCCATGACAAACTTCCTCACAGAACATGGAAGTCATTCATTACCATATATAATGTACTAAGAAGTTTGCAATTGAAAAATCAAGAAATTAAATGAAATTGATGCAAGAACCAAACACCAAGAACTAACCAGTAGGACTCACATTTTGAATTGAAATCGATTTGCAAAGGAAAACCTTTTTGTTTGTCCATGCGAGGTCGGTGGTGAGGGCTGAGGGAGGAATTGAAATTGATGCGTGTTTTTAAAATAAAAATTACAGTGGTGTTACATGTATCAATTAGTGTACTAACTAGTGTTATGGTATTATTATTGACCCCACTCATTAATTACATTACAAATACCAAAAACCTATTAAATTATGTCACATCATCAATTGATACACTAATTGGTATACTAATTGGTGCATATAGCATTATTCTAAAAATCAACAATAACGCATCTTTCTTATTGTAAAATTGAATAGAGAATTAATACAAAATTAATTAAATAAAACAGCCTCACCATTAATATGTATGATCAAAATTATTTTAAATGATTGATTTTGTAATTAATTTTGTGTTTTTTTTAGAATTGTTTTCTTAAGTAGAGATGGCAATGGGCCGCGGCGGGGTTGGGAATCACACGATGGTGAAAATTTTCCCGACCCCGATTCCTGATGAGAAACCTATCACCGCTCCCGCTCCTAACGGGAATCAGGTTTCCCGCACCCGAAAATTCCCCGCCCCCCTCCCCTCAAAAAAAAAAAAAAAAAAAAAGCACCACTGGACTAGGACCCCTACACTGTCCATATACTCAGCAAATCCCATAAAAAAAAAAAAATGCATAATGTTTGCATGACTACAAAATACAAAAGAATTCATAAAAGTTGAGCCAAAACCATGTCAAGTTTTTCCTGACATATAATAACATGAACCCAATCCATATCTTCTTTAAAATCTCAATTTTCAGTTATACATGACATTTTGATTTCATGAGGTCAAATGTTATCTAGCAAGATGAAAATATAGACCAGATTTCTTCAAGTGTTTCTCAAATGGGATTTAATTTTCTTTTTTCTCATTTTTTTTTAATCAAGTACATAGCTTGAGAAATCAGAAAAGAAAACCCATCACAAAAGGGGCTCATCAAAACCCCCCCATTTAAGAGGCATATGGTATTGGTCTTGATCGAAGAGATATTTTTAGAGATTTCGGTGGTGGGGTCAACGACAGTGGCGAAGGCGGTGGTGGTGAAGTGAGAGAGAGAGAAGCAGAGAAAGAACCTGAGAAGTTGCTTTTGGTGCCCCAATATGTAGATCGTAGCGGCGAAGGAAGAGTCGATGAAGCAAAGGTTCCTGATGAGAACAATGAACAAGAACAATGCGATCGAACAACATAGGAGATCGGAGCAGATCTGAGGTGAAGGGGTAGAGGAACATTGACGATCGGTGACGTGTAGCTCGATGATTCGACGATATTGCTCTAGCTAGGCGGCGTGACGATAGAGAAGAGCAGAGAGAGAGAGAAAGAGAGAGATCTGTGAGACTGTGAGAGAAGGAAAAACCCTAAACATATATATATATATATATATACTGGAAGGGTATTAAAGCTTCTTGTACTAGCCCACCCATCTCTCATCTTTTCTTTGCGGACGACCTCATTCTTTTTGCTAAAGCTGATCGGCAAAATTGTGCCACCATTATGGATACTTTAACTGAGTTTTGTGCTATATCTAGCCAAAAAGTTAATTACACCAAATCTAAACTCTTCGTGTCCCCCAATGTGCCTCATATTAAGGCCCTATCCCTTAGCTCTCTGAATGGCATCCCCTTTACTCAAGACCTTGGTAAATACTTGGGCTCCCCCATGATCCATGGTAGAGTCAACAAACATTTGTTTCAGGATATCATGGAAAAGCTTAAAAATAAACTTTTAGGTTGGAAGGCCAAAAACCTCTCCCTCGCTAGTAGGCTTACCCTCATCTAATCTGTGACCTCTGCGATCCCTAGCTACAATATGCAAACCATGGAACTCCCTAGAAGTATGTGTGATGACATTCATAGACTCAATAGAAACTTTCTCTGGGGTGAGACGGATAGCAATAGAAGAGTGCATCTTGTTAATTGGGACAAGGTTTGCAGGAGTAAAGCTGAAGGTGGTCTAGGCCTTCGTAAGGCTAGGGACAATAACACCGCCCTCTTGTCCAAACTTGGTTGGAAGTTACTAAGTGATAAAAAATAAACTTTGGTGTAAAGTTCTCCATTCTAAATATCTGAACAAAAACACCTTGTGTCAGTCCCCTCCCCCCCCCAAAAAAAAAATTAACTCTTCTCATATCTGAGAAGCATTCATAGAAACAAAGATATTTTGAGAAGATGAGTTAAATGGAATGTGGGAGATGTGAATAACATCTCCTTTTGGAATGATTGGTGGTGTAGCTCACAACCTCTAGCTAAAACTCACAATCCCCAACAGATTAATGAACAACTTAAGGTGAGTACTGTGCTCACTGATGATGGCAACTGGAATGAGGAGGCCCTTCAAAATCTTGTCAGCCCTCAAGCTCTTCGGGACATTCTTAAAATCCATAGACCCCATTTTGCCACTTTTACAGATAATCCTTTCTGGATTGGTTCACCATGTGGTAATTTCACAACTGCCTCAACATATAGTTTCATTACTAGTCATGAGCCATCTGGTGGAGATTGGCAATGGATTTAGAAACTTAAGGTGCCCTAGAAACTAAAAAGTTTCCTCTGGCTTATATTGCACAGGAGATTACTCACAAATCAACTTCGTCTTGTGAGGAACATGGCAACTAATGATCTATGCCTTAAATGTGGATCAGTTAGTGAAGACATACCCTATCTTATCAGAGACTACATTTTCTCCAAGAACTATTAGACTGAAATCAGAGATTTTACCTGGTGGAGGGCTGGTTGTGATCAACCTTTCAATAAGTGGGTTATTTTTAACTTGAAAGATAAAAATTTATTTTTTGAAACAAAATGGCAGATTGTTTTTATTTCTACCCTCTGGCAGATTTGGAAAGATAAAAACAAATTGGTTTTTGAAAAACAGCTTAACCCCATTCAAACCAGTCTCAAGAACATATGTAACTATGTTCATGAGATTGCAGAGGCCTACCAATCTGCCCTCCATCCAAATCCTCTCAATCCTAAACTAATTTGTTGGCTTCATCCACCTACAGATAAGTTAAAGCTGAATGTTGATGGCTGCTCGAAAGGGGATCCAGGACAAGCTGGTTATAGAGGTTTACTAAGAGATGAAACAGGACTTTGGGTCTAGGGCTTCTATGGAAAACTCGGTCATTGCTCAAGTCTTGAAGCTGAGTTGTGGGCCATTTACAGGGGTCTCACCATCCTTTTCCAGAAAAACACACATGAAGTGGAGATTGAAACAGATTCTGCATTGGCACTATCCTAAATCCAAGATGGTCCATGCATCAACTCTCTTTACAAAGCTCTTATTGAGGATGCCAAATTTCTGCTAAAAATATGCCACTGTTCTCTAAAGCACACACTGAGAGAGGACAACAAATGTGCTGATCAACTAGCTAAGATTGGTGTTGCTCAAGACGAACATGTTGTACTGTTGGAAGATCCCCAAAATGTATTGCAGGAGCTGCTTATTGCAGACTTAATTGGCACTGTTAAGCTGAGGGATTAACCCTCTTGCTGATATGTGCTCTTACTGCTATGTTTTATTTGTATTTCTGAACCTTTGCTGTTATGTTTTCCCTTGAATTAAAAAATATATATATATATATATAAACGGGAATGGTTCGGGGATAATCCGAGACAGGGTCGAGCCGGGGAATCTATTACCATCCTCGACCCGAAAACCGTCAGGGATCTATTTTTCAATACCATTTCAAATTTCTATGGGGTAATTTTTCGAAAAACTCGCCACTAGACGGGCGGTCTCGTCCCGTCGGGCCGAGTTTAAATTGCCATTTCTATTCTGAAGATGAAATTTTGTTTCCCATTTTGAAGTAGGCAACTTCTATATTTGTGACGGAACCTGCTTCTCTCTAATCCAAATTTGAATCGGAAGCGAAGGGTGTTGTTCGACCCCATGAGATCCATTAGGGATTCCTTTTCGATAATTCGAACGACTTATTTTAAAGAACACTGCGTATACATCATTCCTAAAAACAATTAATCCAATTCAATAATCTTATTTTTTTTTTCATTTTATCATATTTTTAAAAACACATTTATCATCAATTTCTTTAGACAAAGTTGCTGGAAGTTTGAGTTAGTTAATGATGTGGCAAGTTAGAAAAAACACATTATAAACTAGGGAAAATTATCAGAAAGTCATAGGAATCAGTTACTCCAATTAGTCCCAAAGATTTTCTAACACACTGATAGATCTTGTTTGTTTTGATAACGTTACTGTGAGATCCTATTTTAAATTTTGGTATGATTTAGCGGACGTTTCTACATTTCCCATTATGGACCGTCATCTTAGGGAAGTTGGATCTAATTTTTGGATCACATTTCTGTCACTCAAACGTAACACTTCAAAAAAAATTTCTTTGTGTACTTTTTCCAAACATAACACTCAAATGTACACTCCGAAAGTAACACGCCAATGTAACACACTAAAAAAATTGATTAATGTATTTTTTCCAAACATAATACTCTAATGTAATACACTAAAAAAACTCATTAGTATACTTTTTCTAAACGTAACACTCCAATAAACAACAACAATTAATGAGATTATAATGACAAATGAGTCGTTATACATTTAAAATGACTAAATGGATCACAAAAAAACTTATAGGACTAACTCGAACATAATTTCAACATATAGGATTTATCAGTAAGTCTCTCTATAAACTAACTAATATATATGGGTTTTTTCCCTATTTTTTGTTAATATCTATTATGATCCATAAAATTTAAAGATAATTGTTGAAAAGTCCAAGTTAAAAAATGTATAAGCATTAGGTTCAATGGATGTTTTTTATTGGTAAAAGGTCTATTATTTGTAAAATAGTTTGGTGAGAAGTCCTTTTATTTGTTTTAAAGAAAAATTTTGTTTCCAATTTTGTCCTTTAATTTATCTATTGATTTTTTTATATGTTGACTTTTGTTGACTATCTGTTCAAAAATTTTCCTATCTATTCAAAAAAATTCCCTATTTGTTCAATTTTTTTCGTATCTGTTCAATTTTTTTACCCTGTCTGTTTAATTTTTTTTAATCTTTTCAATTCAAATTTCCCTTATCTGTTTAAATATTTATCCAAATAAAATTCTATCTATCCAAATTTATTATATGTTCGAATTTTTTGATTATCTATTTATTTTTTTCCTTATCTGTTCAAATATCTAACCAAATTTGATAGCCAAACTAATCCCTTATCTATTCAAATAACTGACCAAATTCGATAGCTAAACCAACCCCTATCTATTCAATTTTTTTTTCCTATATTAGTGGTTAGGCACGTGGCACATGATTTTTTATCAACTGTTAGTATTGTAATTATGCATGTCACTTAAATTAGTATGTAATACGTATACAAAGTATGGAGATTTGTATGGGTAAATTGATCTGTATTCACAATACAACTAAGTAAGAAATTGATACATACTCGGTTGAAAATTTTAAATGAGAAATTTTATAAATATAAACATTAATTTATAATTCGATTGTTGAAATCATAATTTTATCTTAAACAATAAACAAGTTCTTTAAATATATAATATTATACATATCTTTTTCTATCAACTACCCACTTCAATTTTTCATAATCCATACCTGTAATGCAATTGAGATGTGAAATTAATTGCACAATTACACAATTTTATTTAATAGTTCATCTCATAATACAAATTCATTGAACCCACTATTAGATATTATTTACATACTATTGGTGTAAGAATGTATTAATATCAATATGTAATATATTTTTATACATCAAGAGTTGTTTAGTTTTGTTTCATGTGCCACGAATATCTTGCATGATGAAAAATATAACATTAGTCATTAGTATATTTTCATTTATGTAGAAAATGTGGAATGGTTTTTTTAAGAAAATTGAATGATATTGTAACTTAATATTTCAATCGATATGGGAATTTCATAATTGTTTTTACAATGTTTATATATCCATACTTGAAAGTATTTGCAGGGTCACTTATATGAAACTGTTAAGTTACATAATTTATTATGTCAATTGTAAGTAACCAGAAAATGAAAAAAATTGATCGAAATTTTTTATTTGATGTGCTTGCTTTCTACATCATTGAGATACTGCGATAAGAGGCAATAGATTCTGAACCCCCCACTGGTTGTAGAAGAATTTGGTGGTGCACCAAGGGGGCGACTTAGGGAGTGCGCCCATAGATTCGGAATCTATGGGCTGGGATAGCGGATGATAATATATTATAATGGGTTGGTATAATGCAAGTGTATGTGTGTATTGCGGGTGATAGAAGAGAGAGACAATGGGGCTGGTGATGTAAAAGGGGTGAAAAGAAAAAAAATAAAGAAATAAAAGAAATAAAAGAAGAGAAGTAAAATGAGTTTGAAAATAGAGAGAGTGTGTGTGTGTGGAATCATATCTGGTTATCAATGGCTTTGGGTGGGACTTGGCCAGAGAGTCCCATGCCGGGGACGGGGAGCTTGGTGACGTGGCCGGAGTAGCAAATGACGCTAGGCCACGAGCATGGGGTGGGCTCGAAGAGGTTGGAAGGGATCTGCCGAGCGATCTTCGCGGAGGTGTAGGCGTGGCAAACTCGGGCAAGGGCGCATGAGGCCATATCAAGGCTGCAGCCAAGAAGTGATAAGGAGCGACGACGAGGGTCGAGGAGCCCGTGCCATGGGCGGCGTAGTTGCACGTTGACTCGACTCTTAGGACAATTCCAAAGACCGAGAAGAGAAAGTCGACGAGGAGTTTTCGGCGATATCAAGAGAGATAAAACACTTGCCGCTTCAATAGCCACCTCAAGAATGCGGCCTTGTTGATTTAGTTGCAGGTTCACTCAATGACTCATCACTCTTTGTTGAATGAAGAGGTGGAATTGAACAGGAATCTTGGTTGGCGGGTGATTACCATCAACACCCATGTGCCAATATGGAGTTTAGTCGACACCCAAACATTGCAACATTCCTTTGTCTGCCATCATGCTATGGATGTTAGTCTCTGTGTCTTTGATTCCGGTGATGGTTATGGCCGGTGGGTTTGTGGCGTGAGTGAAGGTATGTGTAGAGGTCCCATGACGGCCATGTCCGCCGGAAGGAATTACTAGCTTCTTAACCTTGCTCTGATACCAAGTTAGATTTAATGTATAGAGAAAGAGAGAGAATAAATTGTATGTATTATGATTGATTGAATGTATATTTACAATGTTCAGAGAAGACTCTCCTTTATAGGAGAGAGTGTGTACAGAGGGGCCAAAAGTGGCCGAAAGAGGCAATGCACTAAGGAACAACATTATGAAAGCTGGTTGGTAGACAGCTCATATACAGCTAGCTAATATACTACTAATATATTCTAACAGCCATGACAACTTTATGAGCGCATTGGTGTACAAGTACATAGAAAATGGATCACTAGATAAACACATTTTCAGTGATACACAAGCAATTGAGCGAGAGAAGCTGCATAAGATTGCGATTGGGACAACAAAAGGTATCGCTATTACCTACATGAAGAGTGTCAACCGAGGATCATTCACTATGACATAAAGCCAGATAATGTTTTGTTAGATGCCAATTTTATAATATTTGTTAATGAAATATATATCTAGAAATTCATATTCATTAATAAATTTTGATAATGTCTTCTTAACATTACTAGTGGAAATAACACAGAAAACATATCAAAAATTAGAAAAATGATTTTCAAATCTCCTTTCTCGAGTGAATTAAAAAGTTTGACAAAAAGAGAAAATAATAGCACGGTAGAGTCTAGACTCTGATTTTTTTTTTCCCACTAATATTAGAGAATAAGAACTTAGACACATAAAATATTAAGAAAAACTATAGCTAGCCTAGATTCAATTTTTATATTGTGGAATCCATGCAAACATAGAATAGATCTGTATCATATTTATTGTTTTATTTACAAAAGAGAGAGTTGTTTTTCGATGAATTCCGTGAAATTTGGACATGAAACTTTGATGGATTCTGGAGTGGCTCACCGTCATGGATTTGACATCAGCGTTATGGATTCAATATTGGACAAGACAATTCTAGGATGAAGACAGTGGTAGAAGAGATACATTGGGGTCGATTCAATTTAGCCTTAATCATTTTTATTTACCACTTGAGTTGCACAAATTATTAGGTAAGATAAGTTCCTTTCAAATTATTATTTTGCGTAGACAACGACACGGAGTTGTTTAATCTTATGGGGGCAAATGTATTTATTTCTCTAATAAATTTTTTATTGAATCCTATTATTACTATATTAGGATAGTCGATTCATGTGTTAATGAGGACTTTATGGGAATTTCATTGAAAAAGTAAAATTTATTTGCTATTTTTTCAATTTTTTTTGTAATAAACATGTAACATGAAATATCAATTTCTATCAATACAATGCAAAAAATGTCACAAAACTATATCATCACATATATTTATTCAAAAATATATAATAGGATATGTGACCAAATAACTTACTATAAAATTATCATATGTCATGTTTTCACCAACATTTGGCACACATTAAAAATTGTTGACACCTTTTAAAATTGGAGATGTTTAAGAATATCAATCCCATAATTTTGTAATTAAAATTTAAATTACAGTCGTCTTACTTTGTGAAGTCATTGGGATAACATTTATATTTAAGTTTGCAAATATTATCATTTTTGGAAGACGTAAATAACTATCATTGGGATATGAAACAAAGCTATAAAAAAAAAAAAAAAAAAAAAAGTGACTATCACATTCTCCTTAGTTCAATTTTTACATATAACTTCAATTCTTACTAAGGCCTTGTTTGACAAGTGCTTTTTTTAGATAAAAAGTTAAAAAGTTACTAAAAAAGTTAAAAAGACAACAACCTATATCAAAAAGTTAACGATTTCATTTTCTCTTTACTTTTTGCATATCTTTTTGTAAAAAGTCAAAAAGTCATCACAAATATATTAATTTTTTTATATCATACTTTAATCAAAAAAATTAAAAAATTACTAAAAAAATATATTTCCAAACGAGACCTAAAAAGAATAATTTGAGTAGAAGGTTCACATACCAATAATAGCCAAGTAAAAAGAGTCTGGGGATGACAACTTTTTGCTTTCGCCACCGACAAGATCACAAACTGAGTTAGCTGACTATTCTTGGTCTTCCTTCTTCCCTTTATCCTTGAGGAAATTGATAACAAATAAATACCATATGAGAGAGATTACTAGGAAGGTGAGAAGAAATTATGAGAAATTTGTCCAACGGCGGCAGTCAATAAATTTAAAAAATAAGTTATTTATACAATCTGAATAGATATTAAAATCAATGTATATTTTTTACTTTAAAATAAAATATTTATAAAAATAAATTTATTTATAAGAATGTCAAAATGTCATATTATTTTTGTTAATTTTTTTTTCGCAAAAATTTTATATTTAAATAACATTTTTTATTATGAAGATGTATCACTAAAACGCGCAATGTAGAACCCTTCGGTGGTCGTTGAAAGCAATGACAAAACACATAAAAAATATGACAAAATGGTTTCTTTCAAAACAGTTTTACAACCCACCTTTCTCTTTCTCAATCAATCAAAAGGGAAAATTTTTGTATGTTAATAAGGTATCACGTGGCATTATCTTTCACAAATCACAAATATATATGTTTCTTATTGTTCTCTAAACACCCAACATAAATATAATGGATCCTATTGTTAAAGCCAATCACAATAATAAAAGGTATTATATGACATCAGTTTTGCTTCAAACCCCCACTGGGGTCGACCCCCAGTGAGGCGGCAGCCCGTGAGTGGCTAGTTTTGTTTTTTTTTTTTTTTTTATCTTCCGGTCCAATCCCACAGTGCCACGTGGCACTGGGGGGGGGTAGTGGGGGTGATGAATCACTGGGGGTAGGAAGTTTTTTTCATATGACATATACCCTATTCGCATACAAAAATTACTTCAATCAAAGAAACCGAAAAACGAGAGACATTTAAATTTAAACATCCAAAGAAGAAAAAAAAACAAATAACGCGTTTTCCTTAGGCAACAACATTTATCTTGCATCTAATGACTATTGGCAGTAATTTTGTTTGAGAAAATATTAGATGAATGATAATAATAAACTAACAAAAAATAGGGGGTAAAGAAAAGGTCTAACAACACAAATGAAATAGGTCTCATTTTTTTTTAAGGTCCAAGAACTATAAAAATTAAGAAGGTAGGTTTAATTAGATAGAGACTAATAAAACAAACCTGGACTGATTAAAATGGGACCAACAGAGATAATTATCACCAGGATTATCATATCCCTCAATCATTAATAGGAAGTTTAGTCCTATTGAAAGCTTAATTTGAGTAAAAAGTCCACATACGAATCGCCAAGTAAAGAGAGAGTCTGAGGATGACAACTTTTTGCCTTCACCACCAACAAGATCACAGGCGTTACGGAACCTGACTTTTCTTGGCCTTTCTTCTTCCCTTTATCTTTGAGTAGATTGATAATAAATATATAAGAGAGAGAGAGAGAGATTACTAGAAAGGTGTACGGGAAAGAAATACACCTTCTTGTATAATCCTGTTGATCAAGTCTGCGTTCCTCTGTACGTCGTCGTTCTACTACCTGTAAACACAAACGTGAGCTGGCCGGCGGGTGTGTGCCGGAAACCTCTCCGATGCCTAAGTCAGTAAGCAAGACAAGAAGGCAAAAAAGCTCTATGTATTCAGGGAGCAAAAGTTGCATTACCTCTCCATATGTGATATTAGTGAGCTTATATAGGTTTCGCGTTGCACAATCCTGATAGGACTCTTGTTTCTCCATGTGCAGAGTCCTTCTAGGATTACTCCTCTTTGCGTAGAGTCCTCCTTGGATTCATACTCCTGGAAGACAATGCTTATCCTCCAACACCCCCCTCACTGCTTAAACCAAGTGAGATGGTTCTTCTTATGGCCGGACTACTTCAGGACCGAAGTAACTATTAATTCGGCCCTTACTTTACTCTCCCTTACCTCGGCTTTCCCATATTAAGACCGAGCTATCCATAAGGGAGTTAAAGCCGAGCTATCTTTAGAACCACAACTTACTTCGGTTTCTGACATGCTATAACCGAAGTAACTATCGAAGGCCGAAACCTTCGTACTACTCCACTCAACCGGAGTAGAACTAAGTCCTTCTGAGACCGGGTTAACCACCACGGCTGTGTGACCGGTCTATCTTCAAAGTTACTTCTCCAAACCGGAGTAACCTACATGGCCTTTCTACTCGCCCATTTTCATTTCGGCCCTAAGGCCCAATACCCCAGCTCGGCCCGATTGTATATAAATTACCCTCTCAATTGCCCCTTAATTCCATCTACACAGCATGATTAGGATTACCTGTCTACGAACCGAACTAAAGTTTTAGCTTATCCAGTCGAGCTACAATCCTTTAGCTACTCCGGCCGAGCTGAAAACCTTCTTAGCTTCTCTAGCCGAGCTAAGTTTAAGCCGAGCTAATCACATCCGGTCAAACGTCTCTTCACCACAAAGAATCGGTTGCCCACATTCCAATGACACGTGGCAAGCCCTCATTGGCCATTCACAAATTTCATGCCGCCTCAGACTCAAAAATTTTTGAACAGTCCGCTTTTTCCTCCTTCCACTTACACAAAACAAACCCTCTTTGCCTTCTCAAACATCACTTGCCTTACTATTCACTCTCTTTATTCTCGAGCTTCTCAATCTTGTTCTTGCTCCTTCACCGTTCTTCAACCCAGTACTCAAACTCGCTTTTGTCGCTATTGACTTCAATCTATTTCCGCTTCTACCGTAAACACACGAATCTGTTCTTGTTTTCTGTTTTATATGTTTTTGCAAAACACTCTTTTGTTGCAAGTTTCATATTTTCTGGAAAAACTTGTCTATAAACTGTTAGAACTTTATAAGATAATCAATAGAATGCCATTTCGATCTTTATACATGCCCCAACCGAAGTAGAACACTATTTGTGACGTATGTAAAGATATAGGTGAACTAAAACCGAACTAGCACTTGCACACATCAAAGTAGTTTCAGTAGGTCACCAACTGATCCACAATAGCCGAAACAAAACCCACCGAACTAGAAATATCGGCCTTTAACCGAGCTAAGCCTTAGGGGCTAAGCCAGTTTTCTGAGTTCCTAAACTGGACCCAGAAAGTTGCCCCTTAATGCTTAACTAGAGTAACAGGAACCATAGGCAGAACCGAGATAACCAAAACATCTTGTCGAACCGATATAATAAGTACCTTGAGAAAACCGAGGTAGGTCCTCCAGTACACTCCGTAGCCGAAGTAAGAATTCCCTTTCTTGCTTTATTTCTATAGCACGGTCCACTGATCTGTGCTTAACCCTTTGTTTTCCACTTTGCAGACTTAGGTTGTCCAGGCACTCCTTCTGCGCACTCAACCGAGCTCCTGAGCACATTTTCTCAGCCCGAGCTAATTTATTTGTAAGTTATACCATAAATGGGGAAGTACAGATTTTTGGTAGAATCCCCAGAAGGCCTAGCCGAGTTCAGAAAGGATTACAATATACCAACCGATGTAAACCTCACCCTAGCCGAACCAGATGTAGATCCATGGGGCAACCCAGGCTTTGTCCCTTTCACCATTCAATCAATAATAGAGACTGGACTACGATTCCTACCCAAATTTTTAATCATGAGTTTCTTAGGCACTGCACTATGCCCAACCTAACTTTCCACCAACACTCATCAGATAATAATGGGCATAGACGCCCTAAACCGCCAGACGTCTAAACCTCGCTTAGCCAAATATTACACCAATACTCCATAAGATCCAAAGACGAAGGCTGGTGCTATTATTTGAGAATACGCCGTGGCCGAGAGAAAATAATCAAGAACACACCGGACAAAGATTTAAATGATGACGATTACTTCTGGGTATCTGGAAACTTTGAGGACCATCAGGCCCAGATCCCAGGTGGAAGCATAAACTGGAACAAAGAGATCCCCGGTATACTTACTTCGGTTTCAATGCATTCTTTTTTACTTCGGTTTCTACTCTGGACCGAACTAACACTTGCTATTTTTTTCTTTTGCAGATAAAACCCATCTCCTTTCAAACTACGGGCACCCCAACCTCGGTCTCCTGCGCGCCGCACTAAGAGTTAAGGAGAGAAGTTGGGCAAAGCTTCTAAACTTCGAACCGACATACCGTTATCTGGGTCAAAGCGAGGGTAACAGACTTCCTTCTTGAAGAAGCTCCAGAACCGGACCTTTCCCTGCCTCAGATCAACCTTGTTCCACTCACAGCCGAGCAAGAAATGGCTAAGAAGAACAGATTGAAGGCCCTCATAACCGCAACAACTCCAGCCGAAGTACAAGAAACCGGCCGTGCTATTGTGACTGTGGTGGCACTCCCATCTCAACGGCCGTCTTCATCACGTCCAAGCAAACGCGCCCGGACTAGCCAAACCGAGCCGCGTCTTGCTGACGAAGACAAGACCGTCCCTCCACCAAGTCCTCCACCAAGCCCTCAGCCGAGCCTCCAACCGGAACCCACCGACCGAACTGCTTCCCTCAAGTGGACTCTTGTACTCACCTTCAATGACCGAGACATCACCGCGTCTAATTCGGTGGTCTCAAAGAAGGACCATCTGATGGCTTTCAATTTGGCCAAGGGTGTGTGCCTCCCCAAAGACATGGAGCACCACTACAAACAGCTCAACACCGAGCTAAAATCAATCCGTTCCTCCACTAAGTCCATGATCCTGGTAAGCAGTATTCCTCTCCATGTAAGATTAGTTTTTTTTTTTCTTCAACCTGGAGTCCGGCTAACGTTACTTTTCCTTTGCAGGCCATTCAGAAAAACCAAGTCACTCACAGGAGGGTCATGGAGCTTAGGAGGAGTACCAGAGAGGCCATGGCTAAGGCCGAACTAAAAACGGCCGAACTGGAGGAGGCGAAGAAGCAATTAGCCGAGCTTCGGGCAGAGAACAGTCGGCTGACCGAGGTTGCCAATTCGGTCGAGGCCGAGAAGAAGAAAGTTGCCATCGAGGCAAAAGACAGATACCTGCGCATCTTGGCTGCAATTGAGAAGAAGAAAGATGTCGAAATAAAGCAATTGAAGGGGGAGGTAAAAAAGGCCGAGAAGCAGGGTTTTAAGGAGGCGGGGCAGCGTACACTCTTCAAAGTGTGACGACAAAGGATCTATTTTTAAGTGCAATTTGGAGGCTGCGGTGGAAGCTTCGGTTATGCGTCGACACCGAGGTCTAACGCTCCACCGTACTCCATTCCAAATTTCACTCTACAATACGCCGATCTCCAAAAAGCCTTTACGGAAGGGTCGGGGATGATGATGGCGATGATGATGAAGAAGATGAGGAGCCATCTCATACTCCGGTTGTCAACGATCAGAATGATAAGGCGATTGATTCGAGCAGTTGTTGAAGATCCAACTCCTGAGCTGCAGCCGACTGGCACCGAAGTTCCTCCAGGCGAATGTTGATGCAGAATTTGATGCCGAACTTGATGCGCTTCTTGGTTGATTTTTCCTTTCTTTCCTTTTTTGAACTTTGTAACCGAGCTGAAGCCCCCCCAAATTGTACTTCTCTGTTTTTTAATGAAAAATTTCCTTCAACTCTTATTCCAGTTTTATGTATGTATGCCTGTATTTTACCATGTGATCATTTGCAAACTTTGATCTCGGTTCCAGCTATCTAACTTACTAGCCAACCACTCTTCAGCCGATATAAATTACTTCGGCTGAAGAGTACATAGAGTTGGTTTAATCTAGCCAACCACTCTTCAGCCGATATAAATTACTTCGGCTTAAGAGTACAAAGAGTTGGTTTAATCCAGCCAACCACTCTTCAGCCATACACTTACTTCGGCTGAAGAGTACAAAGAGTTGGTTTAATCCAGCCAACCACTCTTCAACCGATATAACTTATTTCGGCTGAAGAGTACATAGAGTTGGTTTAATCCAGCCAACCACTCTTCAGCCACACACTTACTTCGGCTGAAAAGTACATAGAGTTGGTTTAATCCAGCCAACCACTCTTTAGCCACACACTTACTTCGGCTGAAGAGTACAAAGAGTTGGTTTAATCCAGCCAACCACTCTTCAGCCACACACTTACTTCGGCTGAAGAGTACAAAGAGTTGGTTTAATCCAGCCAACCACTCTTCAGCCATACACTTACTTCGGCTGAAGAGTACAAAGAGTTAGTTTAATCCAGCCAACCACTCTTCAGCCATATACGTACTTCGGCTGAAGAGTACAGAGTGTTGGTTTAATCCAGCCAACCTCTAGGTTGGTTTTTCCAGCCAACCTAGAATATAGTGTTTGGTTATTCCGACCAAACGTCCTGCAGCCTGGATCTTTATCCTGGGCTTAGGAGGGGTCATAGTTGGTTTAATCCGGCCAACTATGTTTACAATGCTACTAACTTACAAAAGTTACTTTCTAAAAACAAATATGCTAAAAAATAATCGATTTGTTTTATTGATGAAGTGAAAAATTACATATACTTAAAGAGAGAAAAGAAAAAGCTAAAAGTAAAATAACTTAAGATTGGCAATGTTCCATGGCCTAGGAATTGCTTTGCCGTCATCATCTTCCAAGTGGTATGCCCCTTTTCCTACTAAGCCGACCACTTTGTAAGGACCTTCCCAGTTATGACCTAACTTGCCGTCTCCTGGGACCAATGTGTTGCCCATTACTCATGGCACCCAATCGCCGATCTTGAATTGCCTTGGATGCAGTTTTGTTATACTTCCTAGATAGTTCTTGTTGGTAGGAGGCGATGTGAACCAATGCTCTGTCTCTTCTTTCTTCCGCAAGGTCAAGTTCCAATGCTATAAGCCATTTAAGTCTGGATCAAAATTTTTCGCTCCAATTGTGGGGTCCGACTTCTAATAGGATAATCGCCTTCCATGCCATAGGCTAAGGAGAATGGAGTTTCTCTGTTGACCGCCGTGGTGTGGTGCGATAAGCCCATAAAACATGAGGAGTTCTTACGCCCACTTGCCTTTGGCTTTCTCCAACCTTTTCTTCAATCCCAAAACTACCTTGTTTGATGCCTCGCTTGACCGCTTGCTTGGGGATACGCCGTGTAGAATTGTAGAATTCTATCTTGTATTCTTCGCAAAAGCCTCAAAATTTCGCCACAAACCGAGTACCATTGTTCAAATCGGTGCTTTTGGTATGCCAAAGCGAGTAATGATGTTCGCCAAACAAACTTCTTCACATCTTTTTCCTTGATTGACGCCAAGGCTTCGCTTCCACCCATTTTGTGAAGTAGTCCGCTGTCGCAAGAAAGAACTTCCTGCTGTTCGGTGCTATTGGAAGTGGACCCATCGTGTCTAAGCCCCACATTGCGAAAGGCCATGGACTAGTCGGTAGGAGTTCTCCGGCAAGTTGGTGTATTTGATGCTAAACTTCGACACTTTTCGCATTTTTGACATACTTCTCTCGACCGCTTGCATGTATGGCCACCAAGATCCTTGTGAAATAGCTCGGTATGCCAATGATCTTCCTCCTTGATGGTCGCCACATATCCTCATGTATTTGAACAGAATGCTTCCACCTTCCGGGTGGACACACTTTAAGTAAGGTCCTGTGAACGACTTCTTGTACAATGCCAAAGATGGAGAGAGCCAAAACCGCGACTTTTGCTCTTATTCTATGGCTTCTTTCTTTTCTTACGAGGGTGCCGCCCTTAGGAATAGTATGATGGGATCCATCCAAGAATGGCCTAACTCGCACAACATACCTCTTGACTTGGTCTTCAATGCTTGGTCTAGGTAGATAGTCGATTAGCAAGGGTGAGGAGGGAGGTGTTCCGCCATTGAGGCGAAGCTCTTGAGTTCGCTCGCTTCTCATTGCTTTTCCTCTCTCGCCGATCTGTTCTATTCTCACTACTTGAACTTCTTTATCTCTGCTCGACCAAGTCTTGGTACTTGGCCATCCTATCATCCTTTGCCTCATAGTCGCCAGATATTTGGTTTACCACCACCATGAGTCGTCAGAAACCATTAGTTCGGTGGCCTTCATGTAGAATGCCGACTTGAGACCCGGCTAGGAGCGCTTCATACTGCTTCATTATTTGATCTCGAAGCCTAGGTTGATTGGTCGCTTCCACTACTAGGCCGTTCGAGAGATGAGGACTATGCCAAGTCCTCGCTCCATGCCTATTGGATGCTCCGTCCACGAAGAGCTTCCACATCTCTCCAACGAACAACTTCCAAAGAGGAGGGATCGATGATGTCTTGGGATCTTCCACGCTTTGGTGGCTTCTTCAGAGTCGATGCTTCTTCGCCTTTGTTCTCTGCTTGCACCAAGTCTTTGTTTGTCGGTGAGTCCCGACTTGGTGTAGCATTGTTCACTTCTTCCTCCCTTTCTTTACTCGTCCGCTTTGGGCTCGACCGAGCAACCAAAGATTAGGGGTTGCGTTATTCCGACGTCAACCTCCATCCCTAGTTCGGTTGTTTCAATCAGGTCGACTGGGCAGATATGATGACTTCCAGGGGTGAACTCTGCGACAAAATCTGCTAGTGCCTGAGCCTTTATTATGTTCGGGTTGGAACTTGATGTCGATCGTCCCAATTCTCGCCCACTTCAAAATTCGTAAAAGTTCGCCCTTTCAAATAAAGCCTTGAGTGGGAAGGCTGTGAGAACAACTATGGTGTGGGCGTGAAAGTAATGCGACAATTTCCTTGAAGCCATCATCAAGGCCAATGCGAGTTTCTCTAGTGGCAAGTACCTTGTTTCGCCCAAAGAACGCCTCTTGCTGACATAATAGATGGGCAAGTGTTGGATTCCTTCTGCGCGGACCAACACTGCACTAATTGCATGCTGCGATACTACCAAGTAGAGGAAGAGTTCTTCTCCAAGTATTGGGGTGACAAGTAGTGGTGGGGAAGACATGTATTCCTTTAAACTCTCTAGAGCTCGGTCGCATTCTTCGTCCCACTCAAACTTGGCTTTTAATGACTGAAAGAATGGACCTTAACTGTCAAGATCTACCGATGAATCGGTTAAGTCTTGCCGCCACGCCGGTGAGATGTCAGACTTCCTTCAATCGAGTTAGGCCTTTCTAACTCTGAATTGCTTTGATTTGGGAGGGTCGCCTCAATACCTCGTTGGTCACCAGAAACCCAGTAAACTTGCTGCATCTACACAAGGCGCACTTAGAAGCGTTAAGGCAGCAATTTATGTTTCTTCAGATCCGAACATCTCATCTAGGTCCTTTAGATGGTCATCCGCATCCTTGCTTTTGACCACCATGTCGCCGATGTAAGCCTCCATTGTTCTCGCCTAACAATGGCTCGAACATCTTTGTGACCATTCTTCGAATGTCGCCTCGCTTTTTTAGGCCAAAGGGCATGACCTTGTAGCAAGATAGTCCCCTTGGAGTGGTGAAGGATGTTACTCGATCCGTTCATGCATGGCTATCCGATGGTAGCCTCTATATGCGCTAAAGAAGCTAAGCTCAGTGCCCAAATTGCTAGGTCCACCAATTGATCTATCCTTGGTAGGGAAGTCCTTCGCATGCTTTGTTGATCGTTTGTAATCGACGCAGACGCGCTTAATTGCCATTCTTCTTGGCACTACTACGTGTTGGAGATCCATCTTGGGTAGTGCACCTCTTCTTATCATACCGCTTCCAAAGAGAGTTTCCCACCTTCTTCGCCACTATTTCGCGATAGAGTGCCGACCATGGGTTCGCGAATGACCGCCTAGCGTAAGGGTGTACATTGAGTTGGTGGCGATGAAGTTGGTCGATGCGGCATGTCGTATGGGGTCCAGCGAACACTTCGATGTTGGAGGTCGAATTCCAAGGCTTCCAATCTCAGGCCGACAACGACGAGCCAAGTAAGAAGAACTTATCCGGTTCTTCTCATCTATCCCGACTTCCACCAAGTCCTCTCATCGCTTCGACTAGCCGCTTTGCTAACATCCGCGAATAGTTCATTACTCTCCGTTCTTCAACCGAATGAACGATCCTTTTTACGGTGCCATTCGTGGTGACGAAGCATTGTTTGGACATAATCTGTCCCGTGATACTTCTTCAATTATTCCATTGCTGGGGAAACCGCATCACTTGGTGGTAGGAGGATGCCACCGAGCGCATGGCATGCAGCCATGTTCTGCCTAAGATGATGTTGTAGATGGAGGGGACCTTCAGCACCCAGAACTCCACTTGCTTCGTCACACTTCTTGCCTTGACTGAAAGGATGATTTTGCCGACTGGCCACTCCAGCATAGAATTGAATCCAATCAAAGGGGATACGGCAGGGGCTAAGTCCTTGTCTTGAAGCTTCAGTTGCTTGAAGGTTTCATAGTACATGATTTCGCATAAACTACCTTGGTCAATCAGAATCCGCTTGACGTCAAAATCCTTGACTCGGAGAGTGACGACCAAGGCATCATTGTGAGGGCAATAAATCCTTGCCAAGTCTTTATCCGAAAAAGACATGACATTCGTGGCCTCTGTCCTGCCCTTCTTAACAACCGGTTGGGCACTTAGCACCTCCCTTAAGTGCTCAGCCTTTTTGATTGAACCTCTGAGCTCGCATACACGCTCAGGTTCAAAGACGCCATGTATTACGTTGATGACGCCTTGGGGCGCCGATCGGCATCCCATTGGGGTTAGGTCCTGGTCTGGTTGCGCCTCCTCTATGTATTTGTCCAGGTGGCCTACTGTCACCAATTCTTCCAGATGCTGCCTCAACGGTGTGCAATTCTCAGTGCGGTGCCCCTTTTCTTTGTGGAAGGTGCATCTGGATCTGTCATCATAGTCCTTTTGGGTCTCGCCTAGCTTGGCTGGCCACTTGACGAAAGGCTTGTCTCGAATCTCACTAAGTATACGGTTGATCGGTTTCTTGAATACCGTGGTTATGGCGGTGCGGACTCTTAACCATCTCTTGTCCTGGTCCTCACCATTGTCTCGCCTGTCTCGTCCGTTTCGATTTTGGTGATCTACCGCATTGACCTTTGCTGAGGTCTTCTTCTCTGGTGTTGTGGTCGCGCCAGTTTTTGCTTTGGCACGAGCGCCATCCTCTTCCACCCTGATGTGCTGATGCACTCTCTCCATCAGAGCCTCCATGGTAAGGGGTGGCGTCATGGTGATAGAGTCCCTCAGTCTGTTCCCGACCGTAGGCCTTTTGTATTGGCGATGGCGAGGTTAGTTAAGCCCCTAACTGCTGAATGTCTCCCAAGTATTTGTTGTATGACCTCGTGGTCTCCTTGTCGCCTATGTTGATGGAGTAGTGGTCGATCTCCACCGGGTTTTTGTGTTTGTTCAACCGAGTTACAAACGCCGCTAATTGCCTGGTGAGGCTATGTTGCCCTCGAAGCTTCTCAAACCAAGTCAAGCCTAGGTCGCCAAGGCTTGAAGGAATAGGATGCACATCAAGGCCTCGTTCACGCAGATACGACCATAACTCGCGAAAGTGGCGAAAGTGCGTAGGGTCCGCTTTTCCCTCATACGTTGTGAATTTAGGTTGTAGGAAGCCCGACGGAAGGGGCGCTGCTTTCTATTGCCGGACGAATGGTGAGGTCTGCAGCCGCCAATGCCTTTGTCCGCCGTTCAGATGCCGGGCGCGCATTGGCATTCCAACCTCGACGCTTCCATGCGTCCGAGGAGCCAACCGGCAAGGCAGAACCCCGTGGATCGCGGCTCGCGCCCTCCTTCCATCGTGGCCTTCTCTTCTAGCATGGATCGAGGTCGGACGACCAGGTAATTCCGTCTGTCTAGACCTCGTCTGTGCGTATGTGAGGGCCAATAGGTACTTCCTCAGGTGTATGACCTCTCGCACTCGCCCTCTCGCACCTAGAGTGACGAGTCCCGAAGATACGGATCGTGTCGCCTGCCCCGAGGCTTCGTTCTGGTTGAGAGGGTGTAGAATTCCTACTACGACCCTCTGAGTGGCGAGGGGGCGTCTTCTTGTTGCGCCCCTCTCCTGTCGCCACTTCTTTACCCTTCATCTGGCGCTTTAAGGATTCCATGTCCGCCGCCATCTGCCGTATTAATTCGTCTTGTTCTCTAACGCGATCCTCCAGAATTTGAGGATCAACCCTGCGCCTCTGTCTTTCTGGGCTTTGCGAACGAGAGGGATGAAGGCTGTTATTCCTCCTTCTACCCCTGGCATCCCTCTTGGGGGTTTGTCGTTGTGGCTCCAGATCCGCCATGGGAGCGACCAAGGGTAGGCCTTCTCACCTTGCACCCCCATCTGGAGTTTGTCCGTCGACGACGGACTGAGGTAACTCTTCATTGTTCGCCATTGATGTTCGAGAGAAAGCTTGATCAAGAGGTTGTTCTTGTCTGAAATTCCCACAGACGGCGCCAATTGTACGGGGAAAGAAATACACCTTCTCGTATAATCCTGTTGATCAAGTCTGCGTTCCTCTGTACGTCGTCGTTCTACTACCTGTAAACACAAACGTGAGCTGGCCGGCGGGAGTGTGCCAGAAACCTCTCCGATGCCTAAGTCAGTAAGCAAGACAAGAAGGCAAAAAAGCTCTATGTATTCAGGGAGCAAAAGTTGCATTACCTCTCCATAGGTGATATTAGTGAGCTTATATAGGTTTCGCGTGGCACAATCCTGATAGGACTCTTATTCCTCCATGTGCAGAGTCCTTCTAGGATTACTCCTCCTTGCGTAGAGTCCTCCTTGGATTCATACTCCTGGAAGACAATGCTTATCCTCCAACACCCCCCTCACTGCTTAAACCAAGTGAGATGGTTCTTCTTATGGCCGGACTACTTCAGGACCGAAGTAACTATTAATTTGGCCCTTACTTTACTCTCCTGTACCTCGGCTTTCCCATATTAAGACCGAGCTATCCATAAGGGAGTTAAAGCCGAGCTATCTTTAGAACCACAACTTACTTCGGTTTCTGACATGCTATAACTAGGGGTGCAAACGAGCCGAGCCGAGCCGAGCCTTGCTGGGCTCGAGCTCGGCTCGTTAAGCTATCGAGCTCGTTTATTAAGCTCGAGCTCGGCTCGATAAGGGACTGGGCTCGAGCTCTGCTCGGCTCGGCTCGTTAATTTTTGTCGAACTTGAGCTCGGCTCGGCTCGGCTCGATAAAATTTTTTTAATATTATTTATATTATTTAATATATAAAAAATGCATTTATATTATTATTTATATATATATATTTATATATTTTTAATATATAAATAATATATTTATTATATAATTTAATTATAGATAAACGAGTGGCCTACTAATGATAACGCAGTGAGCTCGAGCTCTCTGTTAACAAACGAGCCCAATAATCGAAGCTGAGCTCGGCTGCTTACTAAACGAGCCGAGCCGAGCCGAGCCGAAGCCTTGAGCCGAGCCGTTGCTGACAGCTCGGTTCATTTGCAGCCCTGGCTATAACCGAAGTAACTATCGAAGGCCGAAACCTTCGTGCTACTCCACTCAACCGGAGTAGAACTAAGTCCTTCCGAGACCGAGTTAACCACCACGGCTGTGTGACCGGTCTATCTTCAAAGTTACTTCTCCAAACCGAAGTAACCTACATGGCCTTTCTACTCGCCCCTTTTCATTTCGGCCCTAAGGCCCAATACCCCAGCTCGGCCCGATTGTATATAAATTACCCTCTCAGAAGGTAAGAAGAAATTATAAGAAATTTGTATCTAACGGCAGAGTCAAGAAATTTTGAAAAAGTTGTTTCGGTAGTGATTGGTAGCTCGAAAGCTACGACTCGAATGACCCCCCCTTTTTTTTTTTTTCTTTTCTTTTTCTTATTTTCGACTTCACTTCATCTTCTCTAATTTTTTTTTTTTTGCAGAAGCAGAAGACCAGGAAGAAGGAAGAGAGGAGGAGGAGGAGGAGGAGGAGGAGGAGGGGGGAGGGAGGAGGGAGGAGGAACTGGAGGGGGCCATTAAAATGGCGGTGGCGAGGCGAGCACGGGCGTGAGGCGAGGCAGATCGCTGGCATCATGACGATCGGCGAGGTGTGAAGAGTCATGACGAGGACGGCGGCGGAGGCGGCGGAAGGCGACGACGGACTCCAAACCACCAGTCCCTCTCCCTCTCTTTCTCTCCCTCTCTTCCTCTCGAGCCATTTTCGAGCCTGGTAGCTTCGAGCTACCAGGCATTTTCCAAGTTATTTATACAATTTGAATGGATCAATGTTTACTTTTAACATTAAATTAAAATATTTATAAAAACAAATTTATTTATAAGAATGGTAGTGTCATATCATTTTTGTAAATTTTTTTTTGATTAAATTCTATATTTAAATAACATTTTTTTGTTATGAAGATCTATCATTAGAACACTCAATTATTTTGGGCGGTCAATGAAAGCAATGGCAGAAAGGCAATAAAAAGATGATAAAATGGTTTCTTTCAAGACAGTTTTACAACCCATCTTCCTCTTTCACAATCAATCAAGACAACCAAGAAAAAACAAATGAACAAATAACGCGTCTTTTGTGTTCAGTAATTCTATGAATACAAAATTAATACCAAATCAATTACACACATCTTACACATCAATCAATCAATCACTTTTTTTTCTCACAACAATCTATTCAATTATAAAAAAAAATTACAAATCATCACAAACTAAACAACTTGTAAAAACTATTTTCAAAATCAGCAGTGATTTAGACTCCTTCAAACTTCAATCCTCACCACCCCACACACACGTGGCGGGTGGTGATTGGATGAGAAGAAAAAAAAGAAAAAGAAAAAGTGATCAATAAAAAAGAAAGGAAGTCAAAAGGGGTGGGGGAAAGAGGTCCCAATCTTTATTCTTTCAAAATCAACAAGACTACAAATCCAGAACTATCTATCTAAAAATAATAATCAATGGTTCAGATTTATTTTATTTACAGACTCTACACTTCATTAATTTAATTTCTACCACGCATATCCATTCTTAGTAAATTCTGGAACCTTAATATTTTTGTTTCAAAACCAAACAAAACAGAACTCATCATTTCATGATTCAGGAGTCTTCTTTTCATTTTCACACTAGGTTGAGTTTGGTTGTGCAGAAATTTGTGGTGGGGGAGGGAGATGCATGAGGGTCATAGATGGCTGGGGTTGGGAGAGAGAGAAGAAGGAGGGAGGGCGGTGGCCAATGGTCGGGGATGGGGCAGTGGTTACTCAGAAGAGACTAGGGAAAGGTAAGAGGAAGGAAACAGAGCAAAAGGGGAAAAGAAGACACACTTCTGCCCCCATATATTTGTAATTTGCGTAAATTATAAATACATATGAATCACTTCTTATAATTTTAGAAATTACATTTTACTCCTTAAGGTTTCTAATTTCATAACAAATCACTCATTTTATTAATAAAGTAACAAGTTAATTAATAGTTTTTAATAATATTATAAATATGTTTCAATTAATAATTTAAGTAATTTTGTTATTATATAGGAGAACAATTATAAATTTTATTTTTTTAGTTAATTCTGTTAAATAAAAAAAATTTGATAATGAAATATTTATAATTTTTCAAATTACAAAGAATAATTTGTATTTTAAACAAATCTTATAAATATATGTGTAATTTATCCTTATAACTTTTTTCTCTTCCTACCACTGCATATAATTTCCTCAATTTTTAATTTATCGGCCGGGTGGCCCCTGCCAGCGCCGACTGTCCATCCTTGTGCGTGGATAGACTTCTGAACTTGTGGTCTTCTTCTCTGAAATTTCCTCTCATCTCTCTCATCTCTCTCTCTCTTTCTCTCTCATTTGTATTTATTTATCAGTTTAGCCAAGGGTAAAGGGTAGAAAGAAACAAAGAAAAAGTTTCTGCATTTGGTTGTGAAAGCAGAGTTCTCAACGCCCAAGTGTACACTTTCTGGCTTGTTATTGGTACGTGAATTTCTTGTATTCAATTAAGCTCTCAAAAGGACTAAACTTCATGATAGGAATTTACCGTCAAAAAAAAAAATTAGACCAAGTTTAAAATTTAAATAATGAATATTTTGTTGTCAATTGCTCAATATATTCTAGTCAACCCATGTTTGTTTTTATCCCAAAGTTTATTTATTTTATTTTTATCAATTCAAGCATATGTTTCTATCCTTTTTGATCGAAACATGAATAGACAGAATTTTATGAAACACAAAATATATGAATGAGCATAATTTTATAATATTTGTTAATGAAATCTATGTCTAGGAATTCATATTCATTAATATATTTCGATAATTTCTTCTTAACATTATTAGTGGAAATATCATAGAAAACGTACCAAAAATTTGAAAAATAATTTTCAAATCTCCTTTCTCGAGTGAATTAAAAAGTTTGACAAAAAGAGAAAATAATAGCACGGTAGAATATAGACTCCCATTTTTTTCCACTAATATTAGAGATTAAGAACTTAGACACAAAACATATTAAGAAAAACTATATCTAGCCTAGATTTAATTTTTATATTGTGGAATCCATGCACACATAGAATAGATCTGTATCATATACTACATATATATTTTTAAATATTTTTCTGTATTTGAATTTTGAGTCTCGAACATGAGCAAGGATCCTCTCCTTGACTCCCTCTTTGTAGGGTTTTCGGATCTACTTTTAGGCCCAATTTTGATAATCCGAACCGTTCATATTTTAAGATTTATTCAGTATATCATGCCTGTAAAAAATCAAGTTGATCGGATATCAGAAAGTATGTGTTCAGAAAAATCGTACAAACTATTTTTTAATAAATAGTTTTCCGAACACATACTTTCTGATATCCGATCAACTTGATTTTTTACAAGCATGATATACTGAATAAATCTTAAAATATGAACGGTTCAAATTATTAAAATTGGGCCTGCAAGTGAGTCCGAAAGCCCTGCAAGGAGGGAGTCAATGACAGAATTCAAGGAGGAGATCCCAATTCCTCGAACATGCTCTTAGTTGTTAGTCACAAACCTTTTTGTACTATGTGTACTTGATCACATTGCGCTAGACAAGGTTTAGAACATATTAGGGAATTTGGGAAACAAGAAATCTGAATTCTGGCCATACAATTGTTAGTTCTAATTTTAGGGAACTTATATGTAAGTCTTATTAGGTGAATTTATTGTTTAATAGGTCATGTGAAAATTAATAATAATTTTAATAAAATATTATTAAAAAAGTCACTAATTATTAATTTTCAGCGACCGTTTGAACATGTTGTCATAAAAAATGTCTAATTATAAGTTTTAGCGACAATTTAAAAAATTCATCATAGAAAAACGTCACTAACTGTAAGTTTTAGCGACAATTTATAAAAATCATAACAAAAAAAGTTACTAATTATCAATTTTTAACAACATATACAAAAAAATCGTCACAAGAAAATTATTTTAGTAATGATTTTATTATGACTTATTTTCAATAGGATTTAATGGGAATTAAGTCAAATTATTAGAACCTAGTAATAATTTATATCTATCAATAATTAATGATTAACACTACAAAAATTTAATATCTTTTATTATAAAAAAAAATGATGTATATCATAGCCTTGCTAATATATTTATGTAATGCAAATGACATAACCATTCAGCTAAAGGGGGGCCAAGCCTATAAATCGGGAAGTTTTTGGTACTTCAGAGGGACATTTCCCTGCCCTGACATATCCGTGGAATTTCCGCCTATACCCCCAGTGACGTCTACAGATTACTCTCCTCCTTCGGGCAACGGGGCTGCAGGTAAGTTCATTCATGAAGTAGAAATTGTAAAAAAATAAACTATAATAATATAGAAAAAAAATATAATTTTTATTTTATTTTCAATTTATAGGTGCAATAGTGTTTGTGGTAGTATTTCTAGTCATCGTCTTTGGCTCAGTGGTTTGCGCCAGGAGAGCGAGAAAAGCAATTGTTGCAGAATTACGAGCAGCTGTGGCTCCACCACCTACCTTAAATGTGGTTCGAGTTTGGGAAATCGATGCACCAACAATGGAGAGGTTCCTCGAAGAATTGGCAAAGGAGAAACCGGTTAGATTTACAGCCGAACAGCTGTGTAGTTTCACAAGTAATTATGCTACAAGGTTGGGTTCTGGAGGTTTTGGGATTGTTTACAAGGGTCAATTTCCAAATGGAGTTAAGATCGCGGTCAAGGTCATCAATAGGAGCTCGGATAGAGCAGCTGAGCAAAAGTTCATGGCAGAGGTGAGTACTATTGGAAGAATATACCATATAAATTTAGTCCGACTATATGGTTTTTGCTACGATCACATAATGAGCGCATTAGTGCATGAGTACATGGAAAATGGTGTTAGATAATGTCTCAATGGGACCACATAATTAAATGTGGTGTTATCATTTATAAAAAGTCTACAATTTAAGTGATTCAATTTAGTTAATAGGCTTAAGGGTATATGTGTTATGGACCTAATGTGTAGATACTAGTTGTATAATTTCTATTTCTATGAGGGGCAGAAATAGAAATTAAAACATATTGGTTAAAGTTGGTTTTCATTCCTTTTGAACTTCCACAACCTTTTAGTTTTGAAAACCAATTATAACCTTTAAAAGGTTATGGTCCCTATTCCTTCCCAAGTGGAAAAAAGAACACTGTCATTTTTCTAAATTCTCTCAAGGAGAAACATAAGGCACCAAAGGGGAAAGGATTAGAAGGCAATAACATAATCAATAATAAAGAGTTTATTGATAATCACGCTTCCGTTTAACCGTTCATCAATGGATTTAGGTACGTCATTTTGTCTTGATTTCTTGATAATACACATGGTAAATGATCCGAAGTGTAAGGTTTATGTTCTGAAATTTATGTTTACAATTGGTATCAGAGCCAGCATATCATGTGTCTTATCAGAATTGATATGCTTTATTCATTCTATTTAGTTTCCTAGAATCAGATTCTGAATTTTCTTATGGATGTAAATTGCTTTTTTCTGCTTTTGTTACGTGAAAATGGCAACTGCTTTTCCGGAATTGTAAAATGATTCTGGGCGCTTTTTTTTTTCTTTCAAATGGATGAACATTATGTATTTATATATATATAGATATATCTTGCGATTTGATCGGTTTAATTTTGAACATCATAAAAAAAAAAAAAAAAAAACTATTTGTTTTTGGACCCGTCAATTCTATTTATATATGTATGTATATAATTGGGATTGCTGCAGATTATACAATATATATGGGGTCACAAATTTAGAAATCTTTAAAATTAATGTAATTTCATACAACGTCTACAGAAATTTAATTTTCTAACATTCTCAATATAAGTCAATTCAAACAAGATGTCACAAAAGTGATCTCCCTTATCTAGATTGTTTTATATGGAATGTTTTGATGTTCATGTCTGTGTATCTCATGCGGGTATTTATCGGTCCAAAGACATGATTAAGACTTGACAGAATTACACACACATTTTGTGATGATAAACATGTGCCAATTGTCAAGAAAACCTAATGTGAATAATAAATCCATCAAAAGATAGATTTGTTATTTGACATAACTTATTATCAATGTTTGATCATTACAACAAGAATACCACTTACAGTTAATATCACTACCCAAAGGCTGAGTATTAATGTTGTGCTAGGTATCTTGAGATGTTGTCATTAAATTAATTTATTTAGAGATTATCTGTTTGGTAACTTAATATATGCTTATGAGGCATCAAACCAAGGGATATGGCTGCGGAATTTTGTCACTGGGTTGCGTATTTTGGAAGGCACTGAAAGACCACTTAAGTTATATTGTGACAATAAGTCCAGCTTTATATTCCAATAACAACAGAGCTCGACAAAATCAAAGCATATTGATATCAAGTTCCTAGTTGTAAAAGAAAGAGCGCAGAGGACAGATTTCCATAGAGCACATTGAGACAAACTCCATGATAGCGGATCCACTTACGAAGGACTACCATCCAAGGTCTTTCATAAGCACCGCTTCAGATGGGTGTTGTTCTATTTGAGAACATTCGGTTTAGTGGGAGTTTGTATTTATATTCTCGCTTTATGTCACTTTGAGTTTTTATCTATGTAATTAGATTAATTTCTCGTAAATGAAATATTCAATTTATTACGCTCTGTTACGTATTGTGAAGTATTGATCTCAATAAAGTTAAGTAGGACCAGTTGGAAATAGGCATGTATGGATCACATCACATGTAATTTCCATGCTACGCATCCATGATTGATCTATGTCATTTAGCTGTATTAGTATACGTGACCATTGGTGGGTCGAGTTACGATTGATGTAACGAAGACCGCTTTGATCCTATATTAATATAGTTAATGGACAAGATTGTTTGGATACCCTCAAGTTATGATAACAAATTTCTGAGCTCACTAAAGTTAAGCATATTTTTTAGGATACATATGTGGTCCAGTGGGAGATTGTTAGATAATGTCTCAATGGGACCACATAATTAAATGTGGTGTTATCATTTATAGGAAGTCTACAATTTAAGTGATTCAATTTAGTTAATAGACTTAAGGGTATATGTGTTATGGACCTAATGTGTAAATACTAGTTGTATAATTTCTATTTCTATGAGGGGCTGAAATAGAAATTAAAACATATTGGTTAAAGTTGGTTTTCATTCCTTTTGAACTTCCACAACCTTTCAGTTTTGAAAACCAATTATAACCTTTAAAAGGTTATGGTCCCTATTCCTTCCCAAGTGGAAAAAAGAACACTGCCATTTTTCTAAATCCTCTCAAGGAGAAACATAAGGCACCAAAGGGGAAAGGATTAGAAGGCAATAACATAATCAATAACAAAGAGTTTATTGATAATCACGCTTCCGTTTAACCGTTCATCAATGGATTTAGATATGTCATTTTGTCTTGATTTCTTGATAATACACATGGTAAATGATCCGAAGTGTAAGGTTTATGTTCTGAAATTTATGTTTACAAATGGATCACTAGATAAATACCTTTTCAACGATACACAAATGATTAAATGGGAGAAGTTGCATGAAATCGCAATTGGGACAGCAAAAGGTATTACTTACTTGCACGAAGAATGTCAACAGAGAATCAGTCACTACGACATAAAGCCCGGTAATGTTTTATTAGATGCCAACTTTTACCCCAAAGTTACTAATTTCGGGTTGGCAAAGCTTTGCAATAGAGACAACACACATGTGTCTTCCGCAGGATATAGAAGGACTCCCGGTTACTCAGCTCCAGAGTTTCTTCTCAAGAACTATCCCATTACACACAAATGTGATGTTTACAGCTTTGGTATGCTTTTGTTTGAGATAGTAGAGAGGAGGAGGAATACCAAAGTTGGGACTGATGAGAGCATGGATTGGTTTCCAAAACATGTATGGGATAAGTTTGAGAAAGGCGAGTTGGGAGCGATGACATTGTTGTGCGGAATCGAAGAGAATAACAGAGAGAAAGCAGAGAGAATGGCAATGGTGGCTTTGTGGTGTGTTCAGGACTCTCCCCAAGAAAGGCCGCCAATGAGTGTTGTAGTGAAAATGTTGGAGGGAGAAATGGAGGTGAAGCCACCTCCTAAACCATTCCATTATTTGTATTCTGTGGTGGATGTGCTGAATCCACCAAACAGTTCAGACTATACAAGCAATGAAGGAAGTAATACACATTGTGTAACAACCCTCGTTACCGATTACTGATTAATCACTGACAACTGATTTATTACCGATTACTGTGAAATTGAGACTGCTTATGACTGATAATTGAATCAACTAAAATACTGAACAGACTGATTGAAAACTGGAACCGAATTGATTGAGTGTGCCTATTGTATTGCATTTCTATCTGTTCAACTGTTTAATTATCTGTTCGTGTGTTTACGTTTAAATTGCTAATTGAAGGCCTTATTGGCGGCCGAATTAGAAACCGTTTAGTGTTTCATGATCAGTAGAATTTATCTGATTTTATGGTAAAATTATTTAAAATGTGATTAGGTATGATTAAATTAGATTAAATATTGGTAAACTTGCATTGTCGCCTTAATTACGAAATTGCCACCTAGTGGCCACTATCTCACACACTTAGAGACTTGAGCAACACTTAGAATCAACAATTGCTCAGCTCATTCCTTGCCTCAAAATCGACCAAGAAGTTAGAGAGATGGTGAGTTAAGAGCAAATTGAAGTCATCTTGTGAATTGCTTGGGGATTGAAGGATTTGTAACATAGATTGCTAAATTGAATCTCTAGACAAGTGATTGAAGACTTAGGTATGAATTTTATCCTCTTGATTATGTCTTTAAGCTTCATCTTACATGTTTCATGCTAAATTAATGAGCTAAGTCATGTTTTAAGTTTATCATGTTAGATTGAAGCCTAATTGTTGCATGCATGTTGAATTTAGTGAGTTTGGAGTTGATTTCATGGCTAATTGTCACATGCATGCTCATATCTATGCATAAGTCCATGTTTTCATCTTGTTTTGAGGAAATGAGCTCATTGAGCAAGATTTGAAACTCCAATTTGGTTTAAAACTCATGCATGGCATGTTTGAAGTTTATTCTTGAAAATGGGTTTGAAAATGGTTTTAATTGACTCACCTTTGGGGCTTGAATTCATAAATTGAGCTTTGAAACTTGTTGTATATTGATTTGAGATGTGTTTCCCAGAATTTGGGCCCAAGAGGTCAAGTATTGAGTGGTAGAATGCTTGGTTCGGACTTGGAAGACAAATCTGGAAATTCCAGAATTTGGCCTCCTCGCTCGAGCGAAGGATTCCTCGCTCGAGCGACCATCGTTTGTTCAAAGCTCCGCTCGAGCGAAGAAATGGTGGCTCGAGCGTAAAATTTCAAAGATCCAAGATTTTCTTGTTTCACCAGACCGCCCGAGCGAAGGTTTCCTCGCCCGAGCGAAGCCTTTGATTTTGGAAGCTCGCTCGAAGGAAGGCTCGCCGAGCGAGGCCCTTATTTTCAAAGAAATTTTGTAAAGTACTTTCTAAGTGCATCTTTGCATCCTCATCCCATTCTAGGCATTCTTAGGCCTAGTTTAAGGCATCTTAATGAGGATATAGATGTAGAACACACCGAGGCAAATTAGGTAAGTTATTGATCTTCCCCAACTGTATAGCTTAGTGTGTGTTCATCTCAGATATCGTGTAGAGTTGGCTTACCGAGGAGACGCTCTAGCATATCAGAGCCCGTAACTCGTAAGTAACAAATCGTAAAGATATGTCCAAAAATGATTATCTTCTAAATCTTACTTTATTGAACTACCTTATTGAAATGTTTATTTTGTCGAACTGCTTGTCGACCGAATCGAATCGTTATCAATTAACACCATTTATCGAATTGATATCGTTTCACCGAATCAATCACTTGAATTGACATCGCTATCTGAATTGAACTGCCCATCGAATCGACATCAGATACTAAATGAACGTATGAGTTATATTACGAACTGCACTAGGGCATCCTTGGCACCTATCTGCATCGATTTGGAGCAAAGTGCTACCTCGGGAGCCACATCTAGAATCTACGGAGCTAAGTGCTACAAAGGGGAGCTACCTCTTGAATCCACATCTTATGTGAGAGAGATCTGTCGGTTCCCAAGTTTGGAACCACTATCACATCACAGTTGTGATGGCCACTCGGTATACCGATATGGAGCAAAGTGCTACACTAGGAGCCACCTCTAGAATCTACTTGAGCTAAGTGCTACAAAGGGGAGCCACCTCTTGAATCTGGTACTCTTGATTTGGAGCAAAGTGCTAATCGAGCCACCTCTAGAATCTACTTTAACTAAGTGCTACAAGGGGAGCCACCTCTTGAATCCACAAGCATCGCATCGTTCTCCTAATTGGTATCTTATTACTATCTTATTCTTATCGCCATCGATGGCCATCATTTACCGTTGGTTCATAAGACCCATCTTTTAAGACCTACCGTTTACTGTACTGTTACGCCAAGGTATGTACCACATAACACTATATAAACTGATAGACTGTTCTGGCCTGAAAGATGAGCTACAAACTGATGGACTGAGAAACTGACTGGAATGGCTGGATTTAATACTGAAAGGACATTTATTCTTAACCCCTTACGCATTATATTATTCATCGGGCTTTAGCTCATCGCTCATATACATACGTAGGTGTACAGCACCGCATCGCTGCTAGAAGCGTCAGGGTTACTTCAGTTTTGTCAAGCCAGCCTATGTGCCTCACTGTGAGGTCCCGAGCCTACCTGGCCAAGGCTTAGGGGTGTTTTAGTGTTTCCCCATCGCACTGTCTTCTTGCTTTTGTAATAATCAATCGAATATATAGACCTGACGTTATCGATTGTTGAGTAGGATTAAGTCCCTATATTGAGTGTTTGTAAATATTGTATATACTGCATCGATCGTTAATATGCATATGTATGGAAAATCTTTTTGCATAGACTATCACTGACTCATTGGACATTGTTTATTTATCAGTATTGGCCGCCAGTCTGTAGATTGCTTTTCTTGTATTCTTATAGCCTTGGTAATCACGGATTCTTGGCGATTCTGATACTAAACCCATAGGGCCGGGTTTGGGCTGTGACAGAGTGGTATCAGAGCGATACTTACCACGAGTTATACCGCACGCACGTGTCCAAATGAGCTATAGGATGTCTTAGAAAAGAAATTAGGGCATTACATGAACATGAAAAGTGTGTGGTTATGATATGACTGAATATATGCATACTTAAAGAAGTTAAATGAAATAATATGTAATGTTAATGTTAATACTGACTGTGGAAAATCAATATGAAAGAAAATGAATGTGTGAAAGTAAAATGGTCATGTGACCGTATCTGAGTTAAAATGGAAGTATACACACGTCTGATATGAAATGAAATGCGAAATCAGTAAGGACCTTTCCTATATTGATAATCACCCTGCTGTGTGTAAACAAGGGAAAGGACGAGGAATGTGGATGAAACTGAATTTTCTGATCCGAGGATCAATAAGCTAAAAAAGAATGATTGAAGCCTTAACCGAAAATCTGAGATAGTAAAGGCCGACATACGTGCCTGAATCAACTGAATATGAGCTGATGACACTGATACAGAAACCCAAATAAACTGAAACCACCGAAATTTCTGGGAAGTACTGAATCACTGAAAACTGAGACAAAACTGAGACTTGGGTTTAGAGGTTGAGAAAATATGTGAAGTTTTCTCCAAAAAAAAAAAAATACTTTCCCCAATGTATCCGAGATAGGAAAGTACCTAGGTTTGAACAGCTTGGAAGGTGACAAGACTGTGCTCAACTATGAGGTAAAATCTATGGCCTGGATAGAGTATAATGTCTAAAATAACGTAGCAGCATTGAAATATCCAAATCAACATCGTTAACTGAATCCGGAAGAATGAAACAGAAGTAACAGAAAGTGAAAATGACCGGTAAACCAATGACCTCCGTGAATGGAGAATCTCGGGCAATAGCTTTGACCAATGAAGGTCGAAGAAGCAATGTGAACAATGATATACCTATCTGTACCGTATGTGGGAAATACCACTGGGGCGTTGTCGCCACCCAGCCGAAACTCCTTTAGAACGTGGACAGGAAGGGCACTTACCTAAATCTTGCTCACGAATTGAACCGAATAATAATGAGTCTAAATCTAGACCCTAGTTCCAGAGAATGCTCTAACACCGAAAATGACCGACGCGGTATTACCTTAAATAGGTGAAATTGCTTGCGAACGTTTGTGGGGAATCGTGTATTAGTAATTTGGAATGGATCGGTTAATGAACCTTTCAAATTCATCGTTGATGTGAACTATATGTACAACACTGTAAACCTCATGTTAACAATTAACTATGCTCTGAAAACTGTTTAGACATATGTACATATCTGCATACCTTTGCTTAAGGATGTTATTAGACTGAGTAGACTTCGGATTTGTTACCTTAACTATTGTATCTGGAGTACATTGAACCCGCGAACCTGTATTGGGACTGTTAGTAGACTCTGAACATGTACATATATGACTGTACCCTTGCCCGGAATGATTGATAAATTTGTTCAATGATTTAACCATCGGGACTATGACCCTGGAACTGCATGACCGAATAAAGACCCCAACCGATAAACTCTAGACTGTGAATTGTGATTGTAGAAAACTGACATGACTGTTTGAGTAAACCTGTGAGCCTATGCTTTAGTGACTGTATGACCGATTTGGAACCCTCGTAGGGCAACTCATTATTATGTGTCACCAAGAACCTTGGGTGATGTATTACTGTGTACCATATACCTTTATGGAAGATTTATTGGGAAATTGCTACATTGACTGTGATGCTTACCTCTCGATACGAATAGCTGCATGCCTGTGCATTTCCTGTAAACTTATTGGGAGGAACACATTGTATATGACCTGTACTGTTTTGATATGAATTGTAAGGTCACAAGATTCTGATGTCGGTTGACAAATTGTGAAACTACTGACTATGTACCTGAATGAAGGGAATGATAGGAATGGAACTGTTATCCGATCTAACCTGATGAAACCGTGGGTTGATAAAACCCTTTGTGTAACTGATAGAAATTTTTGTTGGATGCTTGTGCTTTGAACTCCTACTTGAAACGATTGGGCAGAACTTGCATCTGACACGACCTGATCGAATTTTCATTGAATTGACCTGAGGGAACCCTCATTGAGAAAGCTATTATCAGGATACTTACGATGTGGAAAAAAAAAAACTGGGTATGTAACCTGTGATGACTTACCCGGTATTACTGTTATGACCATAAACTCTAACTGTCTGGAAGTATATGTAAGCTGTGTGATTTGCATCTTGACATGTGCTATGGTGAATTTGAAGACTGAATCGATGAGTAGTAAATGGATACTTACTTGAACTCGCCATCGCTATGGGAGTAGTGTACAATTCGCCTTATGTCCCCAATGGCTCCCGAATGAACTGGACTAACTGTAATGGATTACTGAACCGAGAACTGGATTGAACAAAGATTGAATGAAAGACTCGAAATTTAATGGATCGAATCTCTGTAACTTAACGGGGAAAATTACTTATGAAACGAAGACCATCGCAAATCTATAACCCCGATAAGTACTTGAGATGAGTAGTGTGAATACTACTATACTGCTATCGCATCATATCTTTGATATTACTGCTATCTTTATCGTATTTATCACCGTCTGACATCGTTATGTACTACTATACTCTCAGACATAATCAGATTCATGTTCCGGGTCACGAAATAAGTTTTGTCTTGGAAATGCTATATACTGTATAATGTATACTGAATGATTGTTGATTTCTGATACATATATTCGTGACTCTTGGTATTATGTAATATATGTTAGCTGCCCGGTATCGGAGATTCCTTTATGGAACTTATATTTTTTTTTTCTCAGATCAGACCGTTTGACTCAGTATTTGCTCTAGTAGCGCTAATGAATGCACCGCATATTCTTAATGCAAGAATTGTGGCATCTATGTATGCTTTGGACCAGAATATGAGAATGAACATGTACGAATCATTCTTGATCGAAAACCGATAGTATAAGATTCTGTTTTAATATGAACCCCAATCCTTATACGTAATTTCTGATTCCGTTTCTGTGCACTGCTAAGATTGAGATTGGGCCATGAACCTGTTATAAAAATGGTTATACTCCTGTTATAGAGTGAATGTCATATGTTGATTCGAGTTTAGAGGACTAAACTCTTTCTAAGGAGGAGATCAGAATAACCCTCGTTATCGACATCGATTAATCATGACCAGCGATTTATTACCGATTACTGTGAAATTGAGACTGCTTATGACTGATAATTGAATCAATCAAATCAATGCATCGATTGAAAATCGAACCAATTGACTGAGTGTGCCTATTGTATTGCATTCCTATCTGTTCGACTGTTTAATTATCTGTTCGTGTGTTTACGTTTAAATTGCTAATTGAAGGCCTTATCGGCGGCCGAATTAGAAACCGTTTAGTGTTTCATGATCAGTAGAATTTATCTGATTTTATGGTAAAATTATCTAAAATGTGATTAGGTATGATTAAATTAGATTAAATATTGGTAAACTTGCATTGTCGCCTTAATTACGGAATTGCCACCTAGTGGCCACTATCTCACACACTTAGAGACTTGAGCAACACTTAGAATCAACAATTGCTCAGCTCATTCCTTGCCTCAAAATCAACCAAGAAGTTAGAGAGAGGGTGAGTTAAGAGCAAATTGAAGTCATCTTGTGAATTGCTTGGGAATTGAAGGATTTGTAACATAGATTGCTAAATTGAATCTCTAGACAAGTGATTGAAGACTTAGGTATGAATTTTATCCTCTTGATTATGTCTTTAAGCTTCATCTTGCATGTTTCATGCTAAATTAATGAGCTAAGTCATGTTTTAAGTTTATCATGTTAGATTGAAGCCTAATTGTTGCATGCATGTTGAATTTAGTGAGTTTGGAGTTGATTTCATGGCTAATTGTCACATGCATGCTCATATCTATGCATAAGTCCATGTTTTCATCTTGTTTTGAGGAAATGAGCTCATTGAGCAAGCTTTGAAACTCCAATTTGGTTTAAAACTCATGCATGGCATGTTTGAAGTTTATTCTTGAAAATGGGTTTGAAAATGGTTTTAATTGACTCACCTTTGGGGCTTGAATTCATAAATTGAGCTTTGAAACTTGTTGTATATTGATTTGAGATGTGTTTTCCAGAATTTAGGCCCAAGAGGTCGAGTATTGAGTGGTAGAATGCTTGGTTCGGACTTGGAAGACAAATCTGGAAATTCCAGAATTTGGCCTCCTCGCTCGAGCAAAGGATTCCTCGCTCGAGCGACCATCGTTTGTTCAGAGCTCCGCTCGAGCGAAGAAATGGTGGCTCGAGCGTAAAATTTCAGATACGATTTTTTATCGTTTCATCGACCGCTTCGGCGAAGGATTTCTCGCCGGCGAAGCCTTTGATTTTGGAAGCTCGTTCGAGCGAAGAAAGGCTCGCCCGAGCGAGGCCCTTATTTTCAGCAAATTTTGTAAAGTACTTTCTAAGTGCATCTTTGCATCCTCATCCCATTCTAGGCATTCTTAGGCCTAGTTTAAGGCATCTTAATGAGGATATAGATGTAGAACACACCGAGGCAAATTAGGGTAAGTTATTGATCTTCCCCCAACTGTATAGCTTAGTGTGTTCATCTCAGATATCTTGTAGGGTTGGCTTACCGAGGAGACGCTCTAGCATATCAGAGCCCGTAACTCGTGAGTAACAAGCTGTAAAGATATGTCCAAAATGATTATCTTCTAAATCTGCATTTATTGAACCGCTACCTTATTGAGCTGTCTATTTTGTCGAATCTTCGAATCGAAATCCAGTTCTTGAATTGACACCATTTATCGAATTGATCTTGTTTCATCGAATCAATTTCTTGAATTGACACTGCTTACTAAATTGAACTGCCCATCGAATCGACATCAGATACTAAATGAACGTATGAGTTATATTCGAATGCATTAGGGCATCCTTGGCACCTATCTGCTCGATTTGGAGCAAAGTGCTACACTGGGAGCCACCTCTAGAATCTACGGAGCTAAGTGCTACAGTGGGAGCCACCTCTTGAATCCACATACTCTGACAAAGAGATCTCTGTCGGTTCCCAAGTTTGGAACCACTACTGTTTACTGTTGTGATGGCCACTCGGTATTACCGATATGGAGCAAAGTGCTACACTGGGAGCCACCTCTAGAATCTACGGAGCTAAGTGCTACAGTGGGAGCCACCTCTTGAATCCTGGTACTACTGATTTGGAGCAAAGTGCTACACTGGGAGCCACCTCTAGAATCTACGGAACTAAGTGCTATAGTGGGAGCCACCTCTTGAATCCACAAGTACTGTACTATTCTCTGAATTGGCATCTTTATCGCTATTGTTATCGCATCGCCATCGATGGCCATCATTTACTGTTTGGTCTGTTAAGACCCGGTCTTTTAAAACCTATCGTTTACTGTACTGTTACGCCAAGGGATGTACCACATATCACTATTTTAACTGAACGACTGTTATGGCCTGAAATATGAGCCACAAACTGAATGACTGATAAACTGACTGAAATGACTGGTTTTAATACTGAAAGGACATTTATTCTTAACCCCTTTACGCATTATATTATTCATCGGGCTTTAGCTCCTTTGCTCATATACATACGTAGGTGTACTGAGCACCGAGCCATGACTAGAAGCGTCGGGGTTACTTGATTTTGTCAAGCCAGCCTATGTGCCTCACTGTGAGGTTCCGAGCCTACCTTGCCAAGGCTTAGAGGTGTTGTAGTGTTTCCCCTACTGCACTGTCTTACTGTTTTGTAATAACTGAATCGAATATATAGACTGAACGTTTACTGCACTGTTGAGTAGGGATTAAGTCCCTATATTGAGTGTTTGTAAATATTGTATATACTGTTCTGTACCGACTGTTAATATGCATATATATGGAAAATCTTTTTGCATACAGACTATCATAACTCATTGGACATTGTTTATTTACTGTATTGGCTTCCGCCACGTACTGCTTTTTCTTGTATTCACGATTAGTTAGCGGGCCTTGTACTAAACCCATAGGGCCGGGTTTGGGCTGTGACACATTGGTACAAGGACACAACTCCTATCATGGCTAAGCATCAGATACAAATGGCCAGTTCAAGCTAAAGAATGAGAATCCTTTGTAATTTGTACCCTAAAGAGAAAAAAAAAAAACGTTTAATAATGATTTATAATATGCAATATTAATGTATGTAATTTGTACACTAAAGTAAAATGCTTGACTTTTTTTTATTTTATGTATTTTATAGTTTGTTTATCTTCAGAAAAATGCTATATTAGTGAGACTATGGAATTTACCGCTTGAGTTGCACAAAAATATTAGGTAAAATGAGTTCCTTTCAAATTGTTATTATGCTTAAACAAGGACAAGTAAGAGTTTAATCTTAAGGAGGCAAATGTATATATTTCTCTAATGAAATTTTTATTGAATCCTATTATTACTATATTAGGAGAGTTGATTCGTGTGTTAATAGGGATTCTATGGGAATTTCATTGAAAAAGTAAAATTTATTTGCTATTTTTTCAAAAAAAAAATTAATAAACATGTAAAATGAAATATCAATTTCTATTAATACAATGCAAAAAATATCACAAAACTATATCATCACATATATTTATTCAAAACTATATAATCAATAGGATATATGACTAGATAACTTACAATAAAATTATCATATATTATGTTTTCACCAACATTTGGCACACATTAAAAGTTGTTGACGACTTTTAAAATTGGAGATGTTTAAGAATATCAATCCGATAATTTTGTAATTAAAATTTAAAATACAGCTGTCGTACTTCGTGAAGTCATTGGGATAACATTTATGTAAAAGTTTGCAAATATTATCATTTTTGAAAGACGTAAATAACTATTATTGGGATATAAAACAAAACTATGAGGGTAATGTTAAGAATATTAAATTTTCTATCAAATATATGACCAAATGTCTTATAAAGGTGTGGGATCCGCAATTTTGTAGACTTCATATGCATGTAAGACATTTAGTCATTTGTTTGATAGAAAATTTAATTCCTATAACATTTTCCAAACTGAAAAAAAAAAAAAAAAAAAAACTATCACATTTTCCTTAGTTCAATTTTTACAAATTACTTCAATCCTTACTAAAGAAGAATAATAAAATAAAGAAACAAAAAGGGGAAAAAAAGGAGAAGAAGAAATTTTGAAATAAATACGAGAAAGATAATGAAGAAAACAAAAATAAAAATCAAGTTGAAGAGAGAATAAAAAAATAATAAAAAATAAATAAATTGAAACAAAAGAAGAATAAGAAGAGGCATGAGATAACTGAAACAAATAAGAAGAATAAGAGAGAGATAGAGAGAGTCATTTAGATATGAGAATTGTAACAAATCAGATTTTTAATTATTTTGTAGAATTTATACTAATATTATTTAATCTCAGTTAAGAAAATATATGATTTATTATATATTATTATGCGTAATTTTGTAAAATAATATAATTATTAAAAGTTTAGAGGTCAAAATATAAATAGTAATTATATAGATAATATAAATAATAATAATAATAATAATGAGTGTGGTACTAAAATAAATAATTAATTTTTTATTAGGCCAAGTTTGGGTACTCCCAAATAATTCGAAAAGCCAAAAAGTTACTCAAAAAGTTAAAAAGTTAACACTATTCACCAAAAGTTAACAATTACGGCTGCACAACTCCCAATTCAAATTTTCCTCTAAAAATCAATTTTCACAATTTTTTATTACACATTTTTTTTATAAAAAGTCAAAAAGTTAACCCAAACATCCATATTTTTAACCTCAATTTTTTTGTCCAAAAAGACAAAAAGTGTATTTATTTAGTCTTTCTAAATAAAGCCTTAATATATAATAAAGCGTAATTTAATTAAGAATTAATTTATTTATATAATTAAAATTAAAATATTGAATCAAAAAGTAATTATTTTAAATAACTATTAAGGATAAGAACGAATTTATATAATTATTATCAAATTTGAGAAAACGGGACGGCCCGATCACGTGTTGGCCAAGCAATGGTCTCACCTCCTTATAAATAGGAGGTGATTCGCCTTAACAACAAGAAAAGAAGGAAAGAAAAGAAAGAAGAAAGAAAGAGGAAAGAAAGAAAGAGAGAAGAGAAAGAAAGGAAAAATAATGAAAGTTGAGAGGGCCTTTGATAGTGGAAAGAAAGAGTAAAGCATTGAAGTTAAGATGAATTATATTATACCTTGAGTCACCAAAATATATTTTACATATATTTTGACTTACCAAAATCTATTTTATACAAGTATGTTTTATTAGTATATTAATAAAAGTTATGTTTTATAAAGGTTTCAGTTACATCGTTTTATTTCTGAACTCTATTTGCTTAAAAAAAAATCCATGGATATGTTTGTTTATATTTTAAAGAATATTTGACTATTACCTTATAAATAATTATGTTTTGTAAGTACCACCACGGGAGTCCCATACCTTGGGGGACTTAAATAACTATTGGCCTCTGTTTGATCACTTTGTGGTCCTCTGATCCATCGACATCTGTTCTGTGCGGAACTAAGTGCTACACTATTGTGGGAGTCACCTCTAGAATCCGTACGAGCCACCTCTTGAATCCGTACCTCTGTTCTGTGCGGACCAAAGTTCTGTGCGGAACTAAGTGTTATACTATTATGGGAGCCACCTCTAGAATCCGTACGAGCCACCTCTTGAATCAGACTGCCTCGATTGTCACTTGACTCCTGCTCGCTCTGATCAAGACCTCTGGTTATGGTCATTTACTTACATAATTTTTGTATTTCGATTTCTGGCACTTCAATGATTTGTTTATATAATATCAGTTTTGCTACTTAAAGGATTATTTGTTCTGACTAAATTATATTAAATGTTTTGGCCTAACTAACTATCCATGGTTATTTCGTGTCCCTTATACTCTTGGTATGATATTTCTCACTCTGCCATGTGCTTATAGTTGTTTACCAATTTTTAAAAAATAGTTTTTAGAAAGTCTTAAACGCGGGGCTACGGAATAGATACACACAGCATTTTTTTATATGTAAATATCGGCATTTTTGTCAATATAATTTTGTAATAAGAATAGAAGCTCCGATGATTATTTTGGTACCCTTATTTAAATATTTCTTCCGCTTGCGTTTATTGATTTGTTTTAGAATTGGTCGGAGGTAATCTTAGTTACTGGCCATCACGATACTTAACCCTTGGGTACGGAGAGCGGGTCGTGACAAATGGTATCAGAGCAATGGTTTATTAAAAAAAAAAAAAATTATCATTGGAGCATAGAACACATGCACATTTAAGAAGTAGGATAGCAGGTAATTAATACCGAATTATTATATTTTATTCGTCGATTTAATTATATTATAATTTTATATGATTATATATATATAATTTTTTTTTTTAGTGTGCCTAATTTGTAAAGGATATTAGATATAATTTATATTTGTTATATTAAAAGAAGAATAAGAAAAGAAGGATGTCGAGCTCAAGCACTCACCAAAACTATAATATAATTATATATATATATATATATAATTTTCAGTTTAGTATAGAAAAAAAAAATTATTTTGATGTTTTTTTTAAAAGTGGATTCAAATTATAAACATACTAATTTTGATACTATTTTCCATCAATGAAAAGTTTTTAAAGTTACCAATTATTTATTATTTTGGCCCAAACTAATTTTTGACAACTAGACAGTGAGTTATTTTTGATAAATTTTTTTTTGAGGTACTATTTCTATCAGATTAATTAGCTAATATATAATTATCAGAGTGCGCAACAGATAGCTTACATATGACAAATTTCGAGGACGAAATTTTAAAAGGAGGGAAGATTGTAACAATCTAGATTTTTAATTATTCTGTAGAATTTATACTAATATTATTTAATCTCAGTTAAGAAAATATATTATTTATTATATATTATTATGCGTAATTTTGTAAAATAATATAATTATTAAAAGTTTAGGGGTCAAAATATAAATAGTAATTATATAGACAATATAAATAATAATAATAATGGGTGTGGTACTAAAATAAATAATTAATTTTTCATTGATATATAATAAAGTGTAATTTAATTAAGAATTAATTTATTTATATAATTATATTAAAATATTATATCAAAAGATAATTATTTTAAATATTTATTAAGGATAAGAACGAATTTATATAATTATTATCGAATTTGAGAGAAAGGGACGCCGGTGTTGGCCAAGCAATGGTCTCACCTCCTTGTAAATAGGAGGTGATTCCCCTGAAGAACAAGGAAAGAAAGAAAGAAAGAAAGAAAGAGAGGAAAGAAAGAAAGAAAAAATAATGAAAGTTGAGAGGGTCTTTGATAGTGGAAAGAAAGAGTAAGGTATTGAAGTTAAGGTACCTTGAGTCACCAAAATGTATTTTACATATGTTTTGACTTACCAAAATCTATTTTATACAAGTATGTTTTATTAGTATATTAATAAAAGTTATGTTTTATAAAGGTTTCAGTTACATCGTTTTATTTCTGAACTCTATTTGCTTAAAAGAAAATTCATGGATATGTTTGTTTATATTTTAAAGAATATTTGACTATTACCTTATAAATAATTATGTTTTGTTAGTACCACCAAGGGAGTCCCATGTCTTGGGGGACTTAAATAACCATTGGTCTCTGTTTGTCTGTTTGTTCACTTTGTGGTTCTCTGATTCATCGACCTCTGTTCTGTGCGGACCAAAGTGCTGTGCGGAACTAAGTGCTACACTATTGTGGGAGCCACCTCTAGAATCCGTACGAACTACCTCTTGAATCCGTACCTCTGTTCTTATTGTCACTTCAGTGACCTCTGTTCTGTTCTGTTCAGTACCGTGGTTATGGTCATTTACTTACATAATTTATGTATTTCGGTTTCTGGCACTTAATGATTTGTTTACATGATATCAGTTTTGCTACTTAAAGGATTATTTGTTCTGACTAAATTATCTTAAATATTTTGGCCTAACTAACTATCCATGTTTATTTCGTGTCCCTTATACTCTTGGTGTAATATTTCTCACTCTGCCATGTACTTATAGTTGTTTATCAATTTTCAGAAAATAGCTTTTGGAAAGTCTTAGACGCGGGGCTACGGAATAGATACACACAGCATTTTTTTATATGTAAATATCAGTATTTTTGTCAATATAATTTTGTAATAACAATAGAAGCTTCGATGATTATTTTGGTATCCTTATTTAAATATTTCTTCCGCTTGCGTTTATTGATTTGTTTTAGAATTGGCTAGAAGTAACCTTAGTTACTGACCATCACGATACTTAATCCTTAGATACGGAGAGCGAGTCGTGACAAGAATATCTTAGGGACAAGTATGAATAGGCATGTTCTTAACTAATACTATTCTGTAGAAGGAATTTTGTCAAAACTTATATTCCATGATAGGGATATTGGTAATCCCTGCATAAAAATATCTGCATAAAAATATATACATAGACAAATTAAAATTTTAAATAATGAATATATATAGACAAAAAGTCTGATTTCTCTCCCATTTTAAGTCAAGGGGGTTGGTTCGTCCCAGCCCAAAAAGTCCATCCTTGTGCACAGACTTCCGTACTTGTGGTACTCTTTGAAATTTCCTCCTCTCACCTTTACACTTTCTCTCATTTATATTTATTTATCAGTTTAGCCATTAGTACTCTCTCTCTCTCTCTCTCTCTCTCTCATCTACATTTATTTATCAGTTTAACCAAGGATAAAGAGAAGAAAGAAACAAAGAAAAAGGCAAAGTCTGCATTTGGTGGTGAAAGCAGAGTTCTCAACCCAAGTGTACACTTTCTGGTTGTTGGTATGTGAATTTCTTACTCAAATTAAGCTCTAAAAAAAGAACTAAACTTCTAATTCATGATAGGGGTTTTACCCTGTAAAAAATTAGACCAATTTTAAATTTTAATTAATGAACATTCAATGAGATATTTTAGTTAACCCAAGTTTGTTTTATGCTAAATCTCCCCTCTTTATTTTTATCAATTCGAGGATATGTTTTGATTCTTTTTTTTTATTATTATCGAAACATGAATATTTTATAAAGCACATAAAATATATGAATAGGTATAATTTTATAATATTTGTAATCTATATCTAGAAAATCATATTTATCAATATATTTCTATGTATTGCGTTCCTAACATTATTAATGGAAATAACATAAAGAATCATATATAATTGTTTACGAAAGACTAGAAAAATGGTTTTCAAATCTACTTTCTCTACTGAATTAAGAAGTGTGATAAAAGGATAATCTAATCATCAGATTGAAAAAAGAAAAATGACATGATAACATGATAGTCATCAATCTAACTTTCTAATTCACTAGAAAATAGACGTTCAAAAATCATTTTTTTCCTAATCTTTCTATTCTAAGAGTGCATGAGTTCCACAATACAAGAGTTGAATTTAGGGTAGACATAATTTTTTCTTGATATTTTTCTATATATTAATTTTTAATCTCTAATATTACTGTTTTAAGAATAGATGATCTGATTTCTCCATATATACGTGACTGTTTTAATGACAAAAATGGGAGTCTATACTATATGGTGCTTCAATTACAATCTGCTAGTCCTTGTATACTAGTTTAAAGCACTAACATATTGAACTCCCTCTTTTCTGCGAAAGGTGAGACCAGGGGCAAGGTAAGCAGGATTTCATTCCCCACATAATCTTTTATATATATATATATATCTTTTTTGGACCAATTTATAATTAGTTTTCCATTTCAAATTTATTTGACAGAAAAAAAAAATTAAAACTCACAATTTAAGTTGTACAATTTTATTCGCAATGATATAACAAATTATGTATCTAATTTTTAATTTATCACAAACTATATCATGTAAGACCTAACTCCGTTATCATATATCATTAAGGGTGAATTGTGAAACCTAAATAGCAAGTGTTTAGCCTTTTTTCTATATAGTAATCTTTGTCCAAATAAAATTTCCATTAACAGTCAAAAAATGCATGATAAATGTCAAATTTTTGTACCCAAGAAATCAATGTTGGTTTATTTGAATTGAATTTTCAAAGTGCTTTTGATTCCCACCCCAGAGATGTCAACGCCTGTCTCCGCCAGCAATTTTTCGGCCGACTTCTCCAACCCTCCCCCGCCCGACATCTTCAGCAACGCTGGGACAATAGCTGCTGGTAAGTTAGTTCATCAAGTTGAAGTTGTTTTAAAAAAGAAAAAAAAAAAATGAAAAATTATATTTAGCACCTTTACATTTTATACTCAATCTCACTTTGTCTTCTGACCTTTAAAAAATCACAATCAACGTCTCTTATTTTCGGTTAAGTTTCAATCAAACTCATTTGTTAATTTACATTAAATAAGGTGCCTAGCGTGGTTTAACGGATGGGTTAGATTGGAACTTGAATAAAAGTGTGAGATGTTTATTGTCAATTTTTTAACGGTTATGAGGTAAAATGAGACTGGATGTAAAGTATAATTTTTCTTTTACTGTATTGTCTTGATAGTGGCCAAATGAATTTCACCTGCTACTTTGGTTGAATTCGAACTAGACCATGTGAGGTGTTGTCTACCACTTTAAAAGATTAGAGAACAAAGTGAGACTGGATGTAAATTGCACTGGTTCTAAGTGTAATTTACCACCTCCAAAAAAAAAAAAAAAAATTACAACAACAAAAAAAAGGATAAATTATACTGGTAATTTCTACATTTATCATTTGTATCATTTTAGTTCCTATAATTTCAATTGGTTCAATTTTTATCATTGATTTTAAATTTTGCGTCAATTGGTCTAATCGATAATGCTGATAGGTTTTTTAACAAAAAATTTTTACTGAATTAGTTAAGATTAAGTTACTGAATTGATAAGTTTACGATTTTGCTCTTAAAAACATGACATATGTTGTACATATGTTCATTTGCCATAAATAAATGCTAACAATTTGACCAATTTGAAACATATTATAAAATTCAAGATCAAAATCGATTCAATTGAAATTGTAATGATCAAAATGATACGAAGATTAAATTACAAGGACTAGCAGTTTAATTTTTCCAAACAAAAAAAAACTCATGTAACAAATTAAATCTTAAATTTTTTTTTTACAAAAAAAAAAAAAAATTCATTTTGAATTCCAGCCTTTTAAATTGATCTTTATAAGGCATATATATATATATATATTATTGCCTTTTAGTACAACCAACTTTACAGACTGATGGAATGTTGAAATTGATATCAATTTAGAAGCTTGGAGGTCACTAGAAAAAATTAAAAATTTAGAATTTAACTTGTTATAAGTGTCAAATTTTGATATATATATATATATATTTTTTTTTTTGTAATTTCTCAAATTAATACAATAACAATATATCAACGGATTAATTATATTGTTGGTCCCTCTAATTTTAATCCTCACGGTTTCAATTTAAATCATATAATTTTAGTTTTGTTGTAATGCGAATCATCTGTCACTTATCATAAGAATTTTGAAAAGAAAAATATTAGGAGTAAAATTAAAGAGACCAATGTGAAATTCACAAGGAACTATAGGGATTATTGATGTAATTTACACTTTGGTCCTTTTAATTTTCCATGTGATTTGTTTCGTTCAAAATATTTAGCGGCTAATGATATAGGGATAACCAACAAAATTGAAAATTTGAGGTTCAAATGTTTAAATTGAAACCATGAAAACTGAAGTGACGCTTTGCTTACAGAACCTGTAATTTACTCTATACAAACACTAAGATTTGACTTAATTGTGAGCCTAAAATGTCACCATTTCGATGATTGTTTGTTTATTTTGGTTTTTTTTTTCAATTTACAGTTGTAATAGTGTCTGTAGTAGTCCTTGTAGTCATCGTCATTATCTCATTGGCTTGGGCTAGGAGAATGAGAAGAAGATCAATTAGTCCAGAATTGCCAACAACTGTGGCTTCACCGCTGACCTTGAATGTGGTTCCAGTTTGGGAAACCGAAGCGCCAACAATGGAGAGTTTCGTCCAAGACTTGGAAAAGAAGAAACCGGTTAGATTCACAGCCCAACAACTATGTTATTTCACAACTAATTATTCTACAAGGTTGGGTTCTGGAGGTTTTGGGATTGTTTACAAGGGTCAATTTCCAAATGGAGTTAAGATCGCGGTTAAGGTCCTCAATAGGAAATCGAATAATAGAGGAGCAGAGGAACAATTCATGGCAGAGGTGAGCACGATTGGAAGAACATACCATACAAATCTAGTCAGGCTATATGGTTTTTGCCACGACAACTTTATGAGCGCATTGGTGTATGAGTACATGGAAAATCGATCACTAGATAAACACATTTTCAGTGATACACAAGCAATTGAGCAAGAGAAGCTGTATGAGATAGCGATTGGGACAGCAAAAGGTATCGCTTACCTACAAGAAGAGTGTCAACCGAGGATCATTCACTATGACGTAAAGCCCGGTAATGTTTTGTTAGATGCCAATTTTTCTCCCAAAGTTGCTGATTTCGGGCTGGCAAAGCTTTGCAATAGAGACAACACACATGACTCTCCCGAAGGATATAGAGGGACTCCTGGTTACTCAGCCCCAGAGTTTCTTCTCAAGAACTATCCCATTACAGATAAATGTGATGTTTATAGTTTTGGCATGCTTTTGTTTGAGATAGTAGGGAGGAGGAGGAATACCAGAGTTGGAGCTGATGACAGCTTGGATTGGTTCCCAAAACATGTATGGAATGAGTTTGAGAAAGGCAAGTTGGGAGAGATGACATTGTTGTCATGTGGAATCGAAGAGAATAATAGAGAGAAAGCAGAGAGAATGGCAATGGTAGCTTTGTGGTGTGTTCAGGACTCACCCCACGCTAGGCCGCTGATGAGTGTTGTAGTGAAAATGTTGGAGGGAGAAGTGGAGGTGAAGCCACCTCCTAAACCATTCCGTTATTTGTATCCAGACAATACAAGCAGTTCAGACTATACAAGCAATGAAGAAAGTAATACATATTGGTACAAGGACACCACTGCCATCATGGCTAATTCTAAGATACAAATGGCCAGTTCAAGCTAAAGAATGAGAAACCTTTTGAAATTTGTACCCTAAAGCAAATAAATGCCTTAATTTTTTTTTTCTTGGTTCGTCTTTAATAATGATTTATGTGATGCAATATCACTGTATGGAATTTGTGCCCTAAAGTAAAATGCTTGACTTTTTTTAGTTTGTTTGTCTTTAGGAAAATGCTACATTAGTGAGACTATCAAAGGAGATCAGTCTAATTTACCCTTAATCATTTTTACTTGCCACTTAACTTGCACATCACCAATTGTTATAGACTAACAGGCCCATTAACACTACATATGTTCGGGAAGATATCAAATCAGTCCTACTTTTATAAATTTTCATTGGGTCCTATTAACACTATACATGATTCATGTGTTGACAGGATTTCATGGGAATTTTATTAAAAAAGTATAACTTATTTGATATTTTCCTAATTTTTTTTGGTAGTGAATGTGTGAAATGCAATATCAATTTCTTTCAATACAATGCAAAAAATATCACAAAACTATATTATCACATATATTTATTCAAAAATATATAATCAATATGATATATGATCAGATAACATGTTATAAAATTATCCTATATCATATTTTCACCAATACTTGACACCACTTAAAAATTGTTAACAACTGTTAAACGAAGATGTTTAAGGATATGAATTTCATAATTTTACAATTGAAATTTTAATTAGAGCTTTCTTGCTTTTTGGAGTCATTTTTTGTAAGTTCTCTAATATTGTTAATTTTGAAAGACATAAATAATTATTATTGGGATCTGAAACAAAGCTCAAAAAAAAAGTAACTCAATCAAATTCTCCTTAATTCAATTTTTACAAATAATTTCAATTCTTAAAATACTAAAGGAGAAGAATAAAATAGAGTATCCAAACAACAACAACAAAATAAAAATTTGAAGCAAAAGAAAAATAAGAAAAGACATAAGAAAACTAAAACAATTAAAAAGAATAAGAGAGAGATAGAGAGAGTCATTTCATCTTAGGGGTGAGTATTAAACTTTTTAAATATATCTTGAAGTGAAGAATCTATATCCTATTAAAGAAACGTTTTAAAAATTTTAGAGTGGCGGTGCATTTTTTGTTTTTTGTTTTTTTTTTTTATGCTGGTCCATCCTGTTCATAGACTTCTGAACTTGTGCTTGACAGTCAACTTTTCCTCTTTTTAGGTGATGTTTTAATTATTTTTTTATTTTTATGATTTTTTTAAAAAATTATATATTTAGATTCTATAAGACTAGACAAATTAAAAAAATAAAAATTTGAAAAAATAAATAAATTCTTCTAATTCACATGCCAAATCAATGTCCATGGCACATGGAATAATTTTTCCTTCCCTTGGATGAGCCCCCACACCCATTCATCAGATCCTTCCATTCAGGCCCCGCCCATGGGGTGAGGCGATTGAACAGGCCGCCTCGGGTTCTTAATTTTGAACAAAATTTAAAATTTTTAATTAGAAAAGTGTATCATGTTATATTATTTCATAATTATTTTAATATTAACTTAATTTGTTTATTTTTATGTTGTTATGGGGTGTTATTTTGATTCGTGTTTAATTGATGTTTAATGTGAAAACTTTCACTTTTAGTTAAAAATAACTTAGTAAGTGTATTGAGAGATTAAAATTTTTCTCATAAGTTGAATTTTATAAAATTTATTTCAACTAAATGAAATTATTCATAGAATGTTTAATTTTAATTCAATTGCATTTTTCTAATTAAAAAAATTGTACCTTATTACTATATATTTTTTATTCGATTGACTCTAAAATAGGTAACAAAAAATATATTTTTTAAATAAAAAAAAGATATTAGCCTTAATGATTATTTTACATACTTTTTATTTAGTTAGATAGAGTTAAATAAAAGATTAAAAAAATGCCATGGCATCCCTTATGATGTGTTTGGTTGGAAGATTTGAAAAGAGAAAGAGAAAATATCTGTGAAACTAGGTAAAATATAGGCATATTTTATTTACATTTCACCTACCTTTTTCATTTTCATTTCCAAATCTCTCCCCAAATCCTCTAACCAAACACAGCATTAATGAACATTCAAATATATAACTAATAATTTATGTTATTGAGTTGTGTCATACTTGGATTCATGTTGAAAATAGTCAACCTTAACTTTACTAATTTTATATATTGCTTGAGTTGTGTCGAAAATTCTCATCCTTACCCCTAATTAATTTTTATTCTTATAACATTGGTAAGCTAAAAAATAAAGATTCTATTCAACTATTATATATATATATTTGTTATCTAAATTTTGTTAAATTATAATGTAATAAAAATAAATTTTTATCTTTTTTATTTTATCTAAATAAATTTTTTTTTTAATAATAATATATTAAGAATCCAATTTAAAAAATTCGCCCAGCCCCTAATAAGTTAGGGCTGGCCTGCTTCCAATTTTTTATTTCCATTCTAGAATAAGAGAGACAGAGTCATTTCATCTTAGCACCGTGTATTAAACTTTTTAAATATATCTTGAGTGACGAATATATATAATTTAAATATTTTCTTAACTAATACTCTATTTTATTAAAGAAATTTTTTCAAAATTTTAGAGTGACAGCGCCTTTTTTTTGTTTTTTTAATGGTGGTTGATCCTGTTCATAGACTTCTCAACTTGTACTCTTCTTTGAAATTTCCTCTCGCCTTCTTGGTACGAGACTAGACGAATCGAAAATGATGATGTTTTATGTATTAATTAGTATAATATATTAATTAGTGTTATAATATCATTAATGATTCAATTTATTATATAAATTATAAATATTTAATATATACACTAATTAATACATATACTATTATTCAATCAAAAAATAATTAAAAAAATAATATTTACAAAATAAATAGATAGATTCTTCTAATTCACATGCCAAATCAATGTCCATGGCACATGGAATAATTTTTCCTTCCCTTGGATGAGCCCCTCACCCCATTCATCCAGATCCCTTCATTGTTTATTTCCATTCTGGACCTTTCATTCATTCTCTCTCTCTCATCTCCTCCCTTTCTTTTTCCCTGTTCTTTTTTAGTAGTCCTATGACACAAAACACCACCCCCCCCCCCCCCCCCCCCCTCTCTATCTATTATTCTACCCATCAAATCTCTTGTTGATTCAAATCCGTATCTCATTCATGCCACACTCTGATATCCGATCTCGCGCAAACCCACTTCACTCTTCAATGTGAAACTCGCAGACATGGTGTATCTTTGATTGTTCATTGTAGGATTTTACACACAGCTTGGAAATATTAGGATTTCTGTATTCTTCCATCTTTCTACTGATATTTGTGGAAGCTCCTTTGCGGGTATTTTTTTTTTCCTTAAATATTTTTTCCTACAGTCTTTATTTTTCCTCCCCCATTTTTTGATCTGTTTTTTTTCATAAAAATATTTGTTATATAATTTTATTTTTTATTTTTTTGAAAATATCTGTGTCAAAATTTGTTGTAAAAATTTGAAAAAAATTTAGGTTACGTTTGGTCAAATTGTAAAATTATGATTTAAAATAGAGTTGTATTTTGAGTTTGTGTTTTAAAATTATGATTTGAGTGTAAAAAATTTGTTTGGTTATTAATTTTGAAAATAGTTTGAATTGAATAATATGACATATAATATTAAAAAATGAATGTTTTAAAAAATAAGTGTAAAATTAATTTTCTAAAACTATAATCAAACAATACATTTAAAATTAAGAGGTAAAATTAAACTTCAAAACTCTACCAAACATGTTTTTTGTTCAATTCTTTTTTGTTGCTGTTGATGGTTTGTTGGTGGGAAATCAAAGGAGCTGGCAAGTCTGGCGATTGCCAAAACTCTAGCCAAATCTGGATTTGGATATACCATTATTATAATTTAGCAGGGGTTATGGCATATCACTCTGGAGAGGGTTTTTGGTGCACACCAGCTATAAAATAATTTTGACAGCTCCAATGGTATATGCTCTTGATCGGAAAATTTTAACTTTGTTTTTCTTATTGATTTAATTAATTTTTAATTTATTTTTTCAAATTATAACTGCTATATGCTTGGGGAGATTTTTTTTTTTTTTTTTTTTTTGGTAGAAATAAAAGTAATGCTTGGTGAGATTGATTGTACTTGTGGTATATTTTGTTTGATACTTGTGGTATATTTTGTTTGGTTGAAGGATTTGGAAAAGAATTTGAAAACGAAAAAAGAGAAAGGATGTGAAATCAATGTTTTGAAAATCGAACCGGTGAGTGAATCGAAAGAGATCGGGTGAATGACACCGGTTCAAATGTCAAGTCATGAGTCGAGCAAGTAGCGTCATAATTAATATTATATAATTAAAAAATATAACTATAAATTATAAATAAATAAAAATATATATAAATACTCAAATAAAAATAAAAACTGTTGTATAGTATTTATTAATAATATTTAATGTACGGGGAGCAAATATTTCAGCAAGCCCGTACTTCTTTCTTCCAAGCTCCGTTTATGTCTGATCACCTGCGAACATAACGACGGTGAGCTACCCGGCAGTGTGTGGCCGGAAAACCCCTCCGACGATCAAGTTAGTACACACCTTCGGATAAAGAGAGAAAGAAGAGAGAGTGTTTGAGTGTTAGTATTTCTTACAAAATGTCCATCTGCCTCCGTATGGAGGCGCAGACATGCTTATATACCTTCTGCGCCTCAAATCTACTCTCAGTGATCTCTCGACACGTGGCTCTACTATCTCATCTGTCAGCACAAATCTTACTGAACATCACCTAACCCAACTGCCTGCTCACTCTACTGGGAGCTCGATAGCCGAGTTGCATCATCTCGGCTGTCACCGGCCATGCTGTGCTTCACGCCTAAGTATTCCAATAGCTAAGCTTAATGAGGACCGAGCTCGGATGCATCCCAAGATAGTAGAGCTCGGGACTTCATCTTTGGTTTCTTTGTCGCCTTCTTCTTGCCGAAAGCAAACACAAGTAGCTCAGTCTGACCACGCCTTTCCTGGCGCCGAACAACTCACTTGACCGGGCTCGATACCATGTAGCTCGGTCAAACCGCACTACCTCGGCCTAACCCTTGTTCGGCCCAAATCTGTCCGGTCCAAATCTGTCTGACCCAATTCCAGATCATAAATCTCCCTCTCAATTGTCCCTTAATTCTGGCCGCGCAAGCGTGACTGGGATTACCTATTATGACCGGGGTAACATCTCCTCGGTCCTCGGTTTCCCGATCGTTGACCGGGCTGGCTGACTTGTCTGTCTCTTGACCTGCTCGGTTGACGCCTCGTCTGACCTTCCTGTCTCTTCAACTCTGGCGCTGCTATTAATGGGGACACGTGTCAATCTCCCATTGGTTCTCGAGCGGCCAACCCAGTCGTTCGTTGGCATTCAAATTTTTGGCGGTTTTTCTTACCTATATGAACACCATACATTCCTTCCTCTCATTCCTATTGCCTCTCTTCAAGCCCTCAACGCTTCACAGCTCAAGCAACCCCTGCCAAGCTTCGTCCCTGCCATTCCCAACGTTTGTGCTCGAAGAAGTAGGCCCTGCCCTCGACTGGTAAGTTCCTTGAGCCCCATTTTTGCTATTTCAATCAATATTTCAAATGTTAGGGCACTAAACACATAGTTTTTAGGATATAGGCACTCAAAATCCTCTCAAACCTTTAACTGTTCTTGGTGTTCTTCACTTTCTCTTATGAACATCGAAGATCTGGGGCGGACCGGGCTCTAGGTCTTCTTTTGATCCAAAAAGTCACCATGACCGAGCAAATAACTTGTTTACCTCAACCTTAGTAAAAACTGGGATAGCAAAAGAACTTGGCCGCTCGACCGGGCTAACATCTGGTCCGCTTGGACGACCGAGCTCCTGGGTTAGCCTTTACGACCGAGGTGGTTTGGCACACTTCATGACCGAGCTAAAGTTAATCTCGCTTTGCGCGACCACGCTCATTCTTACACTTGCCATCCTTTTCCTGTAGAGTCCAAGGGGACCACTGACCATTACCGAGGCTCTTAAAGACCGAGCAGCCGTCAATCACCAGACAGTGCCAAACCTCCTCAGCCGAGCTAGCTTAGCCGGTTTCACATGGGGAAATTTCGCTTCCTCGTCGATACTCCGGCTGCGCTGGCCACGTTCAGGGAGGAATACGGTATCTCGCCGACGTCCACCTTGAACTCGCAAAAATTAAAACGCCTTAGGCAGGTTAGAACAGTGCCCCTTCACCATGCTGTCTATCATCAAAAGAGGCCTCCGCTTCCCGATCAACCCATTGATGATCGAGTTTCTGCGCCGAACTAGGCTTGCACCCACAAGTATCAACAAACACTTACCGAATCATCAACGGCGTCCACGAGCTGAACAACCAGCTAGGCACCAACTTAGGTTTAGCCGATATATTGAGGCAATACACACTCGGGCACACCGGCGATGGCCTCGCTTATTATTTAAAAATCCGACCGGGTAAAGAAAAAATAGTGACCGGCACCCCAGACAAGACTTACACGACGATGACTTTTTCTAGGTGTCTGGCAACTATGAAACAGCCGACGCACCGGGTTGGGCAATTAGCAAGAACTTTGGTTCCACATGTAAGCAGCGCTAACTTGCTCGGTTATTTGCCTTGCTTCAGTATTATGCACTTAACCATTTTTCCTGTTTCCTTTGCAGTGATTCAAGCCTTGCAAGCCAACTACCAATATCCCAACTTTGAAGCCATCCAGACCGTGCTCCGCTACAACCACCGGGATTGTAACGAGCTGCTCAGTTACACTCCAACTTACAGATATTCAGCTCCGCGCCGGAGCAAAGTAACAGACTTTGTCCGTGCTCCATCACCTCCTCCAGACCCAACTCTGTCGGATGTTCCGCTAATCTGGTTAACTGAAGCCGAAGAGATGGCGAAAAGAAGTCGCATAAAAAACTTGCTCACAGCAACCTCAGCCGAGATACTGAGCATCGTTACCCATTCACCAGCTGCCGGTTAGTCTAGTGGCCTTGTGGTTGCCTTGGCATCTCCGGTAAGGGCAATCCAGACAGAAACTTCATGGTGACAAAGACCTCGCAGACCCATCTGCCGAGCTAGTTCTGAAACTAACCACGAGCAACCGTCGACAATCGTCGACCCAACACCCTACAGCGGCAGCTAAAGCACCGGGGCAAAGACATCCTGGCAACAGCTTCCATCAAGGGCAACAAAGAACACTTGCTCGCCTACGATCTTTCTAAAGCCCTTCTCCTACCGAGCGACATGGTCGGCAGCGACCATGTGCCTGACACTCGGTTGGTGAAGTCGGCAGTTAAGTCCATGGCCAGGGTAAGTCTCAATCTTTCATCGAAATTTGAACCAAGTGTTTGTACGGTTTCATCTTTGATCAAATTTCCTTCTTGCAGGCCATCCAAAAGCAGCACTTGGTCATGGAGCGCATCCATCAACTGCGTCAAAAGGCGAATGACACCGCCAGCCAAGTCCAAAGCCTTCAAACCGAGCTTGGCCGAGCAAAATCTTCACTTCAAATCGCTAATGCTGACAATAACAGGTTGCTCGGCCAGCTTGATGAAGCCAGAAAGAGGATGAGCTCGGTCGAGCTGGATCGCTCAAAGTCGAGGAGAAAGATTGCGAAACGCGCCAACGCCGGCGGCTTTAAGGATAGCTCTGAAAGCAAGTCTTGACTTTCGGGACATTTATTTCAAGACGGTTGGAAGTCTACTGGCGGCTTCGGTCGAGTTCGACAAGCGTGTTTGCCTCTTCACTTGCCTTCCTACCAACCTATCTCGTGCCATATGCCAGCGACATCTTCGGTAGGTAGCGTTGCGGTATAAAAGCCGATGAAGGACTTAAAAGAAAAGGCCGAGGCGAATCTTTGGCGAAGACCGCGAAAGAACAAGAGCGACTGGCAGGACTTCCGAGATATGTAGACCAATCTCCAACAGTCAACTTGGAGACAACCGATGATGAATTCACCAACCTCTCCCCCTTAGCTTAGTTTTCTTTTTGTTTTGCTTTTGGCTTTATATATGTAACCAGGCTCTCTGCCCCTTCTTTTGTACTACTTTTTTCATTAATGAAAAAGATCTAGTTTCACCAAGTGTTTGCACGGTCCTAAAGCTAAGTAACTGCAACCGGACAAAATATCTTGGCAAGACAAATCTCTCATTAATTCATATAACCGGCATAAATCATCTCAGTAGAGAATACCTAAGTTGAACAAAATATCAACTCCTTCAACCAGAATAAACATCTCGGTTGAGGATGCCTAAATTGAACAAAACATCAACTCCTTCAACCGAAATAAACCATCTCGGTTGAGAATGCCTAAGTTGAACAAAACATCAACTCCTTCAACCGGAATAAACCATCTCAGTTGAGAATACCCAGAACTCAAAGCAACAAAAAATGCTAAGGCAAAGATGAGTCACTTCTATATATTGACAAATGAATATTACATGAAGTATAAGGCAAAAAATTCCTTTGCACAAAAAAGAAAGCCAAAGCTAGAAATAATACACCTTGAGGTTGGCTGCATTCCATGGCCGGGGTATTCCTCTACCATCCAAGTCCTCCAAGTGATATGCCCCTTTGCCCGCCAGACCGGTTATCTTGTAGGGTCCTTTCCAATTTGCTCTTAGTTTGCCTTCTCCTGGCACCAGGGTATTGCCCATGACCTTCCTCAAGACCCAATCACCTACTTTGAACGGTCTGGAGTGTAATGTTTTGTTATATTTCCTTGAAAGTTCTTATTGATAGGCGGCCACGTGGATGAGAGCTTTCTCCCGACGCTGTTCCACTAGATCCAGTTCCAGGGCAATGGCCTCGGCGTTCAGCTCGGGCTCAAAACTTTCGCTTCTGAGTGTGGGCATGCCAACTTCCAAAGGTATGACCACCTCCATGCCATAAGCCAAAGCAAATGGAGTCTCCCCGGTGGACCAACTCTGTCGGATGTTCGGTATGCCCAAAGGATGTTAGGGAGTTCCTCAGCCCACTTTCCCTTTGTCTTTTCTAGCCGTTTCTTCAACCCATCAAGTATGGTCATGTTTGACGCCTCGGCTTGACCATTGGACTGCGGGTAAGCCGGAGTGGAGTTGTAGAATTCAATCTTTAGATCTACACAAAACCCTCTGAAGAGGCGACCGTCAAACTGGGTGCTGTTATCAGAGATTAGAATTTTGAGGACGCCAAACCGCGTGACCACATTCTGCCAGACAAACCGCTTCACGTCTTTCTCCTTAATGGTTGTCAAAGGCTCCGCCTCAACCCATTTAGTGAAGTAGTCTGTGGCCGCGATGAAAAACTTCGATTGCCTAGTGCGGTAGGAAGCGGCCCTACTATATCTAGCCCACACATCGCAAAGGGCCAAGGGCTGGTGAGGGGAAGAAGTTCCCTGGCAGGTTGGTGGATCTGGTGGGCAAACTTCTGGCACTTCTCACACTTGCGAACATACTTCTGTGCGTCGGCTTGCATGCACGGCCACCAATAGCCTTGCGAAATAGCTCGGTAGGCCAAGGACCTGCCCCCCTATATGACTGCCACAGATGCCTTCGTGAATTTCGTACAAGAAGGCCTCCACGCTGTTCGGGTGCACACATTTTAGGTAGGGACCAGTGAAAGACTTCTTGTATAAAACGCCGGATGGAGAGAGCCAAAACTGCTCTGACTTCACCCGCACTTTATGTGCTTCCTTCTTGTCTGCTGGAATAGTCCGTTCTCTAAGAAACAGGATGATAAAGTCTATCCAAGAGGGACCTAGCTCGGCGCAGAGTACTTCTGTTTGCCTGGTTTCCTCAATGTTGGGTCTCGAAAGGAATTCAATCAAAAGAGGGTTGGGAGATACGCTATCGACCATGGAAGCAAGGCCTGCCAACTCATCTGCGCGGCCATTTTCTTCTCGGCTAATCTGTTGGACCCTGATCGCCTAAAATCGCTTGATGTGGTCCCTAACCAAGGCTTGGTACTTCGCCATTCTGTCATCCTTTGCCTCGTAAACCCCAGAGACTTTGTTAACCACAAGTTGGGAGTCACTGTAAACAATTAGCTCGGATGCTTGCATCTGGAGCGCGCTCTTGAGCCTGGCCAAAAGCACCTCATACTCGGCCTCATTGTTGGATGCTGGGAAGCGAAGGGTGATAGAATGTTCAATCGTCAGGCCATCTGGCGAAATCAAAACTATACCTAGCCCGGCACCGTGACGGTTTGAGGCTCCATCAACAAAAAGTTTCCACATCTCCCCCACAAAGAGCTTCCAACACTCTGAGGGGTTCTGCGAGGCTTGAAGGTTGATGGGATTATGGTTGCTCGGCTGTTCAGCTGCAAGATGTGAGCTGATTGGTTCCACTTCAGCCCCCTTTGGTGATTCGGCACCGGACTCACCAAGTTGATCTATAATGCCTAAGTCCGTAAGTGAATCACCAGGTTGCGGTATTATGCCGGCCGCAGGCTTCGCGCTGAGTAGTTCCATGTCTTCCAACCTTGGTGATGCGGTACTGGACAGAGCAGGTTGGTCGGTGATATTCAACTCCGTCATCGCATCACCAGGAGGTGTAATCGTACTAACTGAAGGTGTGTCGGTGGGGCGCACAAATTCTGCGTCACCAGCTCCACCAAGTTGTTGTATCTCAGTCAGGCTTGCATTCACCTCCTCATCTGCCGCGGTAATTTCGACCGGCCACACCGGATGAGTTCCAGGTGAGAATTCAGCAACGAAATCAGCCAAGGTCTGAGCTTTTATAGCAGTGCGCGGCTGGAACTTTACATCAAATTGTCCCAATTCGATCGCCCACTTGAGAATTCGATTGAAAAGTTCGCTCGTTCGAACAAAGCCTTAAGGGGGAACTCGGTCAAAATGATGATGGTATGGGCGTGGAAATAGTGCGCTAACTTCCTTGAAGCCATCATCAATGCCAACGCAAGCTTTTCCAACGGCAAGTATCTCGACTCGGCCGGTAGCAAGGTTTTACTGACGTAAAAGATTGGGAGGTGCTTGATTCCTTCAGCTTGGACAAGCACCGCACTGACTGCATGTTGTGAAACGGCCAGGTAAAGGTAGAGTTCCTCGCCGGGCTTCGGTGTTACCAATAGTGGCGCCGAAGCCAGATACTCCTTGAGCTCGGCCAAAGCCCGGTCACAGTCTTCATCCCACGAGAACTTTGATTTCAATGCCTGAAAGAAAGAGCAACAGTGATCTGATGATCGGCTTATAAATCGATTAAGCGCAGCGGCCATTCTGGCCAAATGCTGCACGTCCTTAGTCGAGCTAGGCTGTTTTAATTCTTGCACGACTCTGATCTGTGTGGGGTCTGCTTCGATACCTCAGTTCGTGACTAGGAATCCCAAAAAAATTTCGGATCCCACGCCAAAGGCACACTTAGACGTATTCAAGCGTAACTTGTGCTTATTGAGAATGACGAACATCTCGGCTAAGTCGGACAAATGGTCTTCTTGATGCCGACTTTTAACCACCATATCAACAATATAAGCCTCCATTGTCCAGCCTAGCAAAGGAGCAAACATCTTGGTCACCATCCTCTGAGAAGTTGCCCCGGCGTTCTTTAAACCAAAAGGCATGACTTGATAGTAGAAGAGTCTCCTTGGAGTCGTGAAGAAAGTGATCTCTCGGCCGGGACCATGCATGGCAATCTGATGGTAGTCGCGGTAGGCATCAAAGAAACTAAGCCTGTTATGCCCAGCCGTCAAATCCACAAGCTAGTCAATTCTGGGCAAAGGTAAGCTGTCTTTTGGACAAGCTCGGATCGTTTGTAATCTTATGTCGCCATAAGCGCCACTTCCCATTCTTCTTGGGCACCACTACTGTGTTGGAAATCCACCGAGGGTAATGCACTTCCTGAATTGCTTGTACCTCAAGTAAGTTTTTTACTTCCTCAGCAACTACCTCGGCGTGATGCAGCACTGATCTCCTTGTTCGCTGAATGACTGGCTTTGCTCCGGGAAAGACATTGAGGTGATGGCAGATAAAACTTGGATCAAGGCCGGGCATGTCGTAAGGCGACCATGCGAAGACCTCGATGTTGGCCATCAAAAACTCAACCATTTCGGTCATTTCTTGGGCAGTAAGGCTGGAGCCGAGCAAGAAAAACTTGTTCGGTTGTTCTGTATCAATTCGTTCCTCCACCAATTCCTCAACGGCTTTGTCCTCTGCCCTGGTGCCCACATCGTCAAGAACTCCCCGGTCTCCCGGTCCTTCTATCATTTGAACGAAGCCTTTGGCAGCCCGGCTCCCGTTGACTGCCACGAAGCACTGTTTTGACATGACCTGATCTCTCCAAATTTCTTCGATTGCCCCCATAACCGAGGGAAATCTCATCACCTGATGGTAGGTCGATGCCACGGCTTGCATCGCGTGGAGCCATCCCCTTCCAAGGATCAGGTTATAAGTAGATGGTACTTGCAACACCCAAAACTCCACTTGCTTGACCACGGATCTCGCTTTAACCGGTAGGATAATCTTTCCCAAAGGCCATTCCGATTGTGAGTTGAAACCAACTAGTGGCGAAGTCACCGGAGCCAAGTCTGTATCACGGAGCTTGAGCTAGTTGAATGCATCGTAGTACATGATCTTGACCGAGCTTCCCTAATCGATCAAGATCCGTCTGACATCAAATTCCTTGACACGGAGCGTCACTACTAAGGCGTCGTTGTGCGGTGTCTAAATGCACTCTAGATCCCCTTAGGAGAAACTAAGCACATCTTTTTCTTCGGTCTTTCCCCTCTTGATCGCAGGCTGAACCGACAAGACTTCCCTCATGTGTTCTGCCTTCTTGATCATACCCTGGAGCTCGCATACCCACGCCGGCTCCACTATGCCGTGGATGACATTAATAACTCCTTGCGGGAGCGCATCACAGTTATTCGGTACCCACGGATCAACCGGAGCTTGATTCGCCTTAACTCCCCCATTGATGTAAAGGTCCAGGTGTCTGGCTGCGACTAGCTCTTCTAGGTGTTGCCTCAAAGACAAACAATCCTCTGTCCGGTGGCCACGCTCCCGGTGAAACGTGCAACGGTATCGCGGATTGAAGCCCTTCTGACCGTCGCCCAACTTAGCTGGAAACCGGACATACTCCTCGTCTCGGATTTCACTAAATATGCGATAGATTGGAATCTTGAAGACTGTGGTGTTGCCTGTTCTAGCCCTCAACCTTCTGTTGGCATCGGCCACGTCATCTCGGGGGTAGTCATCCCGGTCATTCCGATGTCCCCTTCCCCGGTTCTTGCGATTCGAGCCACGGTCCGATTCCTTAGCGCGGTCACTTGATCGGTTGGACTCTTGCCCGACTGCGTGCACTTTGCCAGCTGACCTCTTGTCTGTTGCTACCGGAATCGCCTTCGCGGTAGATGCCGACGCATCATCCTCAACTCGGATGTGCTCATTAATACGTTGCATGAGCTGGCCCATGGATGTCGGCTGGTGCATAGTAAGCGAGTCCCGTAGTCTATGTCCGACCGGGAGACCACGCTTATATTGAGTGATTGCAAGGTTGACCGGGCAATCCAAGATCTCGTTGAAGGTCTCCCAATATCTGGAGTTGTACGCCTTTAATGTGTCGCTCGGTTCCATCTTGACACTCAGTAGGTGATCAACTTCCTTTGGTGTTTTGGTGTTGGTTTTGAAGCGCGTCACAAAGGCTTCGGCCAACTGATGCCATCTCTTGATGCTCCCTTCCGGCAACCTTTCAAACCATTTCAAGCCCAGTTCGCCTAAGCTTGATGGAAATATAAGGCACATAAGTGCGTCATTCCGCCTATGTCCGGCCATAACCTGTCGGAAGTGGCTTACATGCATGTAAAGATCGGTCTTTCCGTCGTAAAGTGTGAATTTAGGCTGGTGGAAGCCTGCCGGAAGCGGTGTTGTTTCTATCTCTAGGGAGAAAAGGGTGGCACTCAGCCTCGCCAAGTCTGAGTCTACAAGGAACGGCGCTGCTTGGCGGGGTGGAGGCATTCCGATCTCCTCGCTGGCGTGAACTCCGTAGGATAGGCCGTGGAATGCCGCAGATCCTTCGAGCCTCCTCCGCCACGGCGAGCCTGTTCTTTAAGATCGCCAAAGAATTCTCTGATTGAGCAGAATAAGAGTACCTCGACGTCGTTTCCAGACGTGAGGGCTGGTAAGTGCTATCTTGCGCGCTGGACTTCTCTACGTGTACATCGGAATCACCAACCTTGTAACTTCTGGTAATAGAGATGGACGGAGTGTCTGCGTGACTATTACTGGCGGCGGGGTTGCGCGCCAGCTGTGATCTCCACTCCATTACACCCTTCCTTTGACATGCGCCGCTCCTCCATCTCCGCCGCCATTCGTCGGATGACAGCGTTCTGGTCTCTGAACTTGTGTTCCAGACGTCTCGCATGTGATTCTCTCCGCCGCCGATGACCGTCTGGGCTCCGTGAATGGCCATAACTTCTTCCGCGCTTATCTCGCGCGTCTCTCGACTGTCCTCCTGGGAATGTCTCCAAGTCCACCATTGGAGGGATGGTGGTATGTCCTTCTCTCCGTCTACCTGACTCCGGGGTAACTCCATCGATGGCAGACAACGGAATCTTGCCGTTGTTCACCATGAGCGACGATCAGATGAGCCTGGAAGACAAGGTTTTGTTTGCAAAGGCTTCCCACAGACGGCGCCAATTATACAGGGAGCAAATATTCTAGCAAGCCCGTACTCCTTTCTTCCAAGCTCCGTTTATGTCCGGTCACCTGCGAACGTAACGACGGTGAGCTACTTGGCAGTGTGTGGCCGGAAAACTCCTCCGACGATCAAGTTAGCACACACCTTGGGATAGAGAGAGAAAGAAGAGAGAGTGTTTGAGTGTTAGTATTTCTTACAAAATGTCCATCTGCCTCCGTATGAGGGGCGCAGACATGCTTATATACCTTCTACGCCCCAAATCTACTCCCAATGATCTCTCGACACGTGACTCTGCTATCCCATCTGTCAGCACAAATCTTGCTGAACATCACCTAACCCAACTGCCTACCCACTCTATTGGGAGCTCGGCAGCCGAGCTGCATCATCTCGGCTGTCACCGGCCATGCTGTGCTTCACACCTAAGTATTCCAATAGCTAAGCTCAATGAGGACCGAGCTCGGATGCATCCCGACATAGCCGAGCTCGGGACAACTCATGTTGGTTTGCCGTCGGCCTTACTGTCGAGCAAACACAAGTAGCTCGATCCAACCACGCCCTTCTTGGCGCCGGACAGCTTACTTGACCGGGCTCGATACCATGTAGCTCGGTCAAACCGCACTACCTCGACCCAACCCTTGTTCGGCCCAAATCTGTCCGGCCCAATTCCAGATCATAAATCTCCCTCTCATTTAATAAAGTCATAATTGATAAAAAAAAGTTACTTGTTTTAAAGAAATTAAATTTTTTAAACATTTCCTCCAAATAAATTGATTGAATGCTAGATTTAATTTTGGAAGGAAATGAAATTTTCAACTCTCCCTCCAATCAATATATTTCAAATAATATGATTGAATCTCACATAGAATTTTATAAGTTCTTTTTGAAAGATCTTTTCCTATAAATAAGAATAGACTTCTATAATTTTCTCAAGCTTCCAATGAGACTCTTTCTTATGATAAAGTAAGAATTTTTAGTCAAAATTTTGAAATATATATATATATATATAAATATATAAGAAAGAAAGAAAAGAATAAAAAAAAATACTAGGCTGACCGTCATGACCCGGACCGGGTCACCGGTTTTACCGAGTCACCATTTTTACCGGTTCGACAGTCGAGTCTTCCGGTTTTCGTTTTTTACACCGGTTTTAGGGGGTTGACTGGATCGAAACAAGGCCCAGTTCCCGGTCTGACCGACTGGTCCGATCCGAATTTCAAACCATTGTGTGAAATTAGCTAAACTATAAGTATATTTTATTCATATTTTATTTTTATTTTTATTTTTTTTAATTTCTTTTTAGATGCTCCAACCCAACACAGTGTTACGATTAAGAAAAAATTGACAAATGAAGAAATAAGAATGGTCTTTGTTTTGCCAACATTATCGTAAACAAAACCTTATTTCTAATCTAATAAATATATGTTTAGCAAAGTTCAATAGAGAGACTTTTTATATACTTACATTTCCTTTGTAAATTAAATATAATGATGGTGTCATTTACATCCAATTTGTAACTAAATCCATTTTAACAGTTACATTCAAAGGTAATGGAGAGAAAAAGCATCTTTTTATGTGCAAGATTCTTTTCTGAATAATTCTGAAACTATTCAAAATTTTATTTTGTAAACATTTGCAATTTAATTTATTTAATTTTTAAATTTTTTGGATCCAAGTAGTGCATGTTTTGGGCCATGCATTTAATTTGTTCTTCATTGGACTTTATAGTTGAATACTAGAGGGAAAAATGCAATGGCAATTTTGTAAATATAAATATAAATACGACAATGCTATGTAGCTCAAATTTTGTGACTCAAAAGTGGCTCAAATAGCCAAAACGACGTCGTTTTGAGTACAGAACAACATAAAAATGGCCAAAACGACGTCGTTTTGGCCATTTGAGCTACTTTTGAGCCACAAAATTTGAGCTACAAGACATTTTCCATATAAATATGAACAAACAAAACTAGTAATAAAATAAATTGATAAATCATACTCGTCTTTTCAATTATGTTTAACTTCAACCTCTTAATTACATTTCTTTCACTTTAATTTGTATAAAAAATAAAAAAAATTAATCAAATATTTTATACCTGAAAATGTTATTTAGGAGATAACAGTGGTGCTTGGTTTAGTTTTCAGAGGCTTATTTCAGTTTTTTTTTTAATTAAAAATTAATTTGATGTAAAAAATAAAAAAATTATAGTCACATATTATTTTTATATAATTTTATCGTTTAGGAGGTCATAAATAATTTTTAAAATTTTAAAATTATATTTTTAATATTTATTTTTTTCAATTTAGTTTTCATTATTTCAAAAAAAAATCAAAAAAAAATTTATGAAATACAAACCAAACAAGGCTAACATAATTTTCTAATCACTTGTTTTATTTTATTTATCATTTCAATCATTTTCTTTGATCAAAACACCACATTTTTAGTCAATATGTGGAGGAGGAATATGATGATTTATTCTTAAAATTCTTATTGTTTGGTTGAATTGAATGAAAGTAAATTCTCACTTTCTATGATGGAATATTTGGAATGATCTAAATAAGTGTAGATTTTGATTTTTTACAAAAAAGATGTGTAAAAAATATAGAAGTGATATGACTCAAAACAGATAAAAAGATGGCTGTTGCAAAGGTAATAATTCTATTTTCAGTACACTAAGAGATTCACCACATAATTGAAAAATTCTACCAAAAAAAGAGTAACACTGTGCGTGTTTGAGAAGTGGCTATTTTAGAGGTTTTTTTTAGCTATTTTAGTAGGTTATTTTAGTTTTTATGTTTGGGAAGATAAGATGAATTTTTATTTGAGTTGTGTATTGAAAAATGTGTTTGAAATAATATTTGAAACTAAAATGACAAATTTGTCCCTAATTTTACTTTTTCCAAAATAGGCTTAAAAGGGTAAAATTGTCATTTATTTCGAAAATGATGGGGCTATACCTACACTATAGGCTGATGCTATATTAGAGCTATATTTAAAAAAAAATAAAAAATAAAAATCAAGGGGTTAGTGTGGTTTTGGCTTCTTTTGTATTTGAGGCTATTTTAGCGTCAACTTTTGGTTCCCAAACACCCCATAAAGATTCACTTCTAAAACTAATCCAAGGTAAGGGTGGTAAACTTTCACTCTAATTTCAAATTCAAGAAGAAAACACTCAAAATAAAGTTTTAAGAAGTTCAAAATACAGTTTAAGTTAACCAAATAAGTCTTCCTCGTTTGGGAACAGACTAATTTAGTAACTTTTTAGCTATTTGGCTAAAAAGATAGGTAAAAAAAACTTGTATGTTTGGGATGACTTTTTGACTAATTACGAAAAGATGTGCAAAAAGTAAAGAGAGAAGAGAATCTTTGACTTTTTGGTATGAGTTGTTGACTTTTTGGCTAATTTAGTAACTTTTTGACTTTTTGGCTAAAAAGGTAAGTTCCCGAAAATGGCTCAAAAAATATATATTGGCGAATAGGACACAATTTTCATTGTATGGTGCACAATTTTCACCGATTTATAATTAGTTGTTTAAATTTTCAAGTGTTTTATCATGCTGCAGAGATGTATACACTCTTGTTAAGCCCTCCACCAGCTAACAACACTGGGATTGCAACTACCTGTAAGTTACTTCATGAACTAAAAGTTGTAAAAAGAGAAAATTACAATAATATATATAGCAACAATATGATTTGAAATTTACTTACTGTAAGACGCATGATATCACCATTTCCTTTTCTTATGTTTTTCAATTTACAGGCACAATTGTGCCTATGGTAATATTTGTAGTCAGTGGCATTATCTTATTGGTTTGCGCTAAGAAAAAGAGAAGAGAAATGGTTTCAGAACTGCAAGGACCTGTGGCTCCACCGCAGACCTTTGTTGTGGGAAGAGAAATTGTTTCAGAACTGAGAGAAATTGTTTCAGAACTGCAAAGACCTATGGCTCCACCGCCGACCTCTGTTGTGGAAAGAGAAATTTATTCAGAACTGAGAGAAATTGTTTCAGAACTAAAAGGATATGTGGCTCCACCGCCAACCTCTGTTGTGGGAAGAGAAATTGTTTTAGAACTGAAAGAAATTGTTTTAGAACTGAGAGAAGTTGTTTCAGAACTACAAGGACCTGTGGCTCCACCGCCGACCTCTATTGTGGGAAGAGAAATTGATTCAGAACTACAAGGACCTGAGGCTCCACCGCCGACCTCTGTTGTGGTTCAAGTTTTGGAAATTGATGTGCCAACAATGGAGAGGTTCCTCCAAGACATGGCGCAGGAGAAACTGATTAGATTCACAGCCCAACAACTATGTAGTCTAACAACTAATTATTCTACAAGGTTGGGTTCTGGAGGTTTTGGGATTGTTTACAAGGGTCAATTTCCAAATGGAGTTAAGATCGCGGTTAAGGTTCTCAATAGGAGCTCGAATAAAGGAGCTGACGAACAGTTCATGGCAGAGGTGAGCACTATTGGAAGAACATACCATATAAATCTAGTAAGGCTATATGGTTTTTGTCACGATAACTTCATAAGCGCATTAGTGTATGAGTACATGGAAAATGGATCATTAGATAAATACATTTTCAGTGATACACAAGCAATTAAGTGGGAGAAGCTACATGAGATCGCAATTGGGACAGCAAAAGGTATTGCTTACATGCACGAAGAGTGTCAGCATAGGATCATTCACTATGACATAAAACCTGGTAATGTTTTGTTAGATGCCAATTTTTCTCCCAAAGTTGCTGATTTTGGGCTGGCAAAGATTTGCAATAGAGAGAAGACACACGACTCTTCTGCAGGATATAGAGGGACTCCTGGTTACTCAGCCCCAGAGTTTCTTCTCAAGAACTATCCCATCACATATAAATGTGATGTTTATAGTTTTGGTATGCTTTTGTTTGAGATAATAGGGAGGAGGAGAAATGTTAGAGTTAGTCATGCTGCCGAGGCTGATGAAAGCATGGATTGGTTCCCAAAACATGTATGGGATGAGTTTGAGAAAGGCCAGTTAGAGGCAATGATATTGTCATATGGAATTGAAGAGAATGAGAGAGAGAAAGCAAAGAGAATGGCAATGGTGGCTTTGTGGTGTGTTCAGGATTCGCCCAAGACTAGACCATTGATGAGTTTTGTGGTGAAAATGTTGGAGGGAGGTGTGGAGGTGAAGCCGCCTCCTAAACCATTCCATTATTTGTTTTCTGTAAGGATTGCAATGCACAATCCATCAAACAGTTCAAACAATATAAGCCACGAAAGAGCTAATACGCATTGGTACAAGGAAACCACTCCCATCATGGCTAAGTATGAGATAGAAATGGCCAGTTCAAGCTAAAAGAAAAAAGCAATTGTAATATTATTTGTAAAACCATTGTAATATTAAAAACCATTGTATCCTTTGCATTTTGTTAGTTTGTTGGTCTTTTATAAGGATTTTTGAGGGGCAATGTTAATTTCTCTAATTTGTACTTCAAGAGAAAGACTTTTCTTATTTATGAATGTAATCATTATAACATTATCAAAAGATTTATATACTTTTTTAAATATGTAATTTTTTTGTTTTTTGTGTGATTTATAAAAGTGATGATTATAACATTTTTAAGAGAAATATTATAGGTGTGTATCATATGTATCTTATAATTAAAAAGAAAAATGATATAAATTTAATTTTTTGAGTTATAATTAAAAAAAAATATCATAAATAAACACAATATGAGACATAATTAAAAAAACAACCGTGATAGAGAGCTCGAATTGAGCCTCCCCCGAATCCCCCTAATTCAAAAACGACGTCGTTTTTGATTTTTTTTTTTCTTTCCATTTCAGAAGAAGAGAATCAGAAAAGAGAAGGAAGGAGGAAGGAGAAAGAGAGGAGGAGGAAGGGAGGGGGAGGGGAGGGGAGGGGGCCAACAAACTAGGGTTGGAGGCGGAGGCGGAGGCAGAGGTAGGGGCGAGGCGGAGCTGCTGCGGGGTGACGCTGCTGCGAGGCGATGCCGGGCGACAAGGACGAGCCGCATGAGGCGACGCAGCGCGACGCATGACCATCGGGCAGCCCTCTTCCCCTCTCTTCTCTTCTCTCTCTCTCTCTCTCTCCCTCCCTCCTGAATTTCGGGGGATTCGGGGGGGGTTTCTCGAGCTCCCAAGCTTTATTGTTAAAAAAAATAATTATAACTAAAAAAAAAAAAACATAACTAAATGTGTATATAATATATACCCTTTAAATTTTCCTATTTTTTGATTATTAACTTTGATAAACAGAGACATAATAATAGTTTTTATTTTTGTTAAGTTAATAGATACCCAAAAAAAAAAAAAATCCAATTATATTTTTATTTATATTTATACTAGGGATAACCCGTGCCTGAAGGCACTGCGAGCAATTTTTTTTTGATACCACACATGCTACGAAATTCAATTATAATAAATCAATTCAAAATAATAATATCACTCTAATTTAAAACTTCACATAGAAAGAGGAACAAAATATATAAAGAAAACTGAAATAAATAACTAATAAATTTCAAATCTTTTATGGGTGGTGCCTTCAAGAGTTCCCACCTCATTCTCTAACATATTTTCAAAATTAGCCCTGTTTAAGGAATAGTTTAAATTAGTCTACTAAAACATCAAATATCAATAGAAATAATTCAAATCCTCGCAACTTCTTCATAGTTTCAACTAACTACTTATAAATAAATGAAATAAAAATAACCCAAGTTACTTTGAAGACTAACCTTATTGTTGATATCAAAATATCAGGGATGATACAATAAACCGAAACTACTTTCACAACCAGCTGTGTTGGAATGTTAGAGGTCCTGAAAAGATAAATGAATTCAAAAACAAACCATGAAAATAGTGCATCAAAATACACTGGTCTTTCTTAATGAAGAAACATAAAATTCATAACCATGATCAAATTAAGAGCCAACAATACTATTAACATTCTCCTCATTCAACCCACTAATAAATTAGTCTTTTTCAATGCGACTCTAACATCTTACACAATAGACACTAAAATTATACAAAAAATCATGTCAAGCATATGTGACTTCCACCAAAATATGTAAAGATACTAAATTAAATTGTTGCACTTGAGTTTAGTGAATTTTCAAGGACACTTGATAGTCCACACTCAATAACCATCCATAAGGTCCAATCTTTTACATTGATAATAGACTTTACAAAAATATTAGAAATCCATTGAAGTATATATCAATATGAAGCTTTACAAAATTGGTTAACATCAAGCTTTACAAAATGTATGCCATATAATGTCTTCAAACTTGGATGCCTCTAAAGTACTTGGACGCCTCAACAAAAAGTACTTGGACGCCTCTACAAAAACTTGGACGCCTGTAGAAAAAGTACTTGGACGCATCTAAAGTGCTTGGGCGCCTTCAAACTTGTTCTCCATCACATTTTGAAATGTCCATGTATCAATTTCTGTGTACTTCTTCCAGTGAGGAGCATGCACAACAATCTAATATTTAAAAAACATTAACATTAGCATATTGAAATAATACGAAAAATAGATATTGAAACAATATGAACTAAGAATACCTTATTACTATTCCATCGGAGTAATGTAGTCTTATTTATCCTCTTTAGCTCCATAACTTTTTCAACCCAATCCTACAAAAGTTTGACTTGGTCATAATTTAAACAAAATTTTAATTAAAACACACTTTCAATTTGTTTCCTTCTTTTATCATTTGTATTCTTTTTTAAAATTTAATTACTTCCCTATTCTATTTGGAAAATTTTATATATCTTTGTAAAAGATCCTTTATAATTTTTTCTAGTGTATTGTTTTTTAAGGATGCATAATTTAGTTTGGAAATTAGTAATATTACGTATTAAAAGCACCATGCCCATCTTCACAAACTTTACCGTAAATAAAAAAAAAATTACACAAATTATGCATGCTTCAACATATCATATTCCCCCATGATTTTCTTTACACATGCTCCAAAACAAACTTGAAAAGAATCATACCACTTGTGTATTTTTTATTCCCTTTATTGAGTAGTTTTCCTTTCTTTTTCCTTTAAGCTTCTTATTTTCCTTTGCCCTTACCATTGCCTTTGCCTTTCAAAAAATAAGAAAAAATATGAGAAGCCAATAAATTTGATTAGTGGGCTTACCTCACGAACACAGAGGATATTGAAGTCACGTTTATTATAGAGCACAACACTGACATTTCTATTTTGAAGAAACTGAACCTGTGTATATATAGAAATGCATTTGAAAGGTAAAAGAAAAATTATATTAAGGAATGTAGATTAAATAAAAAATGAATATAGAGATTTAATATTACTGTTTCCTCTAACATATCATCCACCTGTAAAGAATAATAAAAAAATATTTAATTATGAGAAAAATTATAAATAATAAGCAAGAAATTAAGCCTCGATTCATAAACATACATAACCAAAACTATAAATGTTGTCCATGATTTGAATTAAAATAAACTCTAAGGTTGTTGAAGAGGTTAATTAACTCATTTAATAGTGCTATAAATAAATAACAATGGGCTGTACAATGACTATTTGATTACTTAATTGTATATCAATAGATACTTAACATATCGATGGCTCCTACATTATTGTTAGGAATCAAACATATCGATGGCTTAAGCTTTCTTAAATTTTATTGAATTAAAAGCGGTTTAAATGGAACTGCAAACTAATAACCTACCAATCATTTTCCATGAATAAAATATCTCATTCAAGGAATTAATAAAAAATCACATAGATATGCAGACGCCAAACTAATAATCTACCAATCATTTTCCACCACCAAATTTTACTAAAATTAAACAATTTATCAAAATGAATTGTGTTTCCAATGGAAACTACCAATAAAACACATCAATCACTTAATACTTTGCTTCTAAGAATCTATTTATTAAAATTAACATATAACAAAAGATTTGCACATCTACATAGTTTTAAAATAATAATTTGACTCCAAACATTATATAAAAATAATGAATCAGTCTAATATGAGGACATTTTCAGGTATTGGTAACACAATCTAACTCCAAACAACATGAAAAGAAAACATTAATGAATCTTACCATTGTTCTTACAAATTAACAAATCCTAAAATTTTTAAATATGCCACATTACCCCCAACCTAGCAAAGGGTGTAAATGAGTAGAAACATATGTAATAGTAAAGTCAACCAATATATACTTCTGCACATAAAGTGGACAAATAGATAGAAAAGCAAACAAAAAATATATATAGAGACAATGTTTAAGTAAGAACACAAATCAAATTCTTACCACAATGTTTCGATATGAAAGGTCTTAAGGAAGTCCACAATGCTTCAGACACAATGTTTCAATCACAAACTGTAAACATCAATAAAGCAATTAAATTGGACAATCTATTGTCAATATTATTGAGTAACAAACCTGCTGGAATTAAAGATTATTGAAACAAAAGATATTCACAAATTAGAGTAAAGATTATTGAAACAAAAGATGTTGAAATAGATGAGGTTTGAAGAGAGAGCAAGAGAGAAGTGGCATTACCTTGATGGTGGTCCGTTGAAGTGAGAGCGAGAGAGAAACGGGAAGAGATGATGCTGCAAAGCCGCTGAAATGGATTTCAAATGAGATGAGCTACAACTTTGAACAGTGCAGTTTCCTTATTAAATTGAATTATAAATTGAATTAAACGTCTTGTCAAAGCTATCTAAGCCAAAATCATCACCATCGAAAATGATATAGACAAATGTCCCTTCAAAATTAAAAAACGGAGCTTTAAATAATCAAACTCCTCCAAAAATGCTAATAAGATGTGGGTGTTTTGCAAAAGAAACCAAAACTCAACATTTGAAACCAAAACTCCACTGCCATAATCACATTGTTGAAATAAAAGCTCCAAACATGTCATGATCAATTCAAAAAAGGCAACACCCAACTCACAACAAAATAAATAGAATGATCGATTCTAAGGTTTGAAAAATGTATTTTAGGATAACAAATAAATAGAGAAAAAGGTATTTTAGGAGAACAAAAAAAAACTATGTGATCATCGAATACCCACTTCACTAAATGATGCTGAGACATTCATTTTATTTAAATACCCACGGCTCTAACATCCACCAAAACCACTCACAGTAAAGTTACTAAGACTTCCACAATACACTTTGGACAAAAAAAGATAAAGAAAACCAATAAAAGAAGGCAAAACTTATGGAAAAAAGTGACCAAACTTATGGAAGAAAAGTGACCCGATGATTGAAGCAAATCATAAAAAATAAAAATAAAAAGTTCTAGCAGTACTATTTTTTATCAGAAGCTACATTATTGGCCACTGCTCCAAAGTTCCTTCCACTCCCAATTTTTCCACTACTTACCAGTCCTATTTTGCTTCATTGCTCATATTCTCTTTTATGCAAATGGAAAGGGGGAATTTTTTTTAATAAAAAATCAAGTGGCTAAAATAAAAATGAAATGAAGATAAAAATACAACCGTGAATATATAAAACATGAGAGCAAAATAAAGAAAACATTTAGTATATGAGCAATGAATAATTCTTCATGAGATGTGAAGCAAGTTCACCTTAATTTATCGGTAACTTGATTACCAACAAAAATAGAAAAGAAACAAAAGAAATATTAAACTTACATTCAGAACTATAGGTTTAATGTTGAATGCCCTGTCGAAAGACTCTGTTTTCCAAGCTGAAAACTTACTATATCACAAATAATTTTTAAGAGTTAATTAAAACAAATGTTGAAAAATTGTTTGATACATATGGTGGTTTTGGTTATAAAATAAACATTGAAAAATGTATACCATCGAAAAGTGCAGTTTCGTTATTACAACTTTGAACATTGAAAAAGGATTTATGATATTTTTTTAAGATTATGAACTACTATGATTAAAACTTTGGATGCATATCGTTAAAAAGCTTTTGGAGTGTATATAAATTTAATATGACTTATTGGGTCATTCTATCAAACATTTGCAATACATGACTTATTGGGTCATTCTATCAAACACGTGTAATGATCATAATTGATTTCAGTCCAATAAATTCACACCAAAAAATAAAAAAACAAAACAAAAATACATGATTGGTTTATTTCGTGAACACGTGTTCAAGAAATGGGTTCTAGTTGTGTGCCTATATAAAGAAAACTTATTGGGCCATTCTATCGAACACTTGCAATACATGACTTATTGGGTCATTCTATAAGATGAAAAAGATGAACAAAAAATAAGATGAAAAAAAAAATGACAACAAATTAAGGGTTTAAAAACTATCTAACCCAAAACCCAAAATATAAAAAAAAAGAGTTGTCTAGATTAATCTGGTAAAAAAGAAATTAAAAAAAAAAGAATGGAAAAATAGGCAACCCAAAACAAACCTTCCCTACCACAACAAAAACTGTCTAGATTAATCCCCAAAAAACTGTCTAGATTAATCTCCAAAAATGTCCAATTTGTTGATCATTCTATCAAACACATGTGTAATGATCATAATTGATTTGAGTCCAGTAAACTCACACCAAAAAATAAAAAAATAAAACAAAAAAACATGATTGGTTTATTTCCTAAACGTGTGTTTAGGAAATGGGTTCTAGTTGTGTGCCTATATAAAGAAAACTTTTGGGTCATTCTATCAAACACTTGCAATACATGATTTATCGGGTCATTCTATAAGATAAAAAAGATGAAAAAAATATATAACAAATTAAGGGTTTAAAAACTGTCTAACCCAGAATAGAGAAAAAAAAAAAAACAAAAAAAAACAAAGCTGTCTAGATTAATATAGTAAAACAGAAATTAAAAAAAAATGGCAAAATAGGCAACCCAAAATAAACCTTCCCAACCATAATTCTAATGATTTGTAGCATTTAGTTATAAGATTTTGTGATAGTCAAATTTATGATAACTTAGTTATTAGACTTTTTGTAGTGTTTATGGTTATAACCCATGGTGGTTTTGATTATAAAATTTTGTGATGCTTAATTATAAATTCAAGTGACCTTAGTTATGAGGATTTTATGATATTTTTTTAAGATTATGAACTACTTTGATTAAAACTTTGGATGCATATTGTTAAAAAGCTTTTGGGGTGTATATAAATTTAATGACTTATTGGGTCATTCTATCAAACACTTCCAATACATGACTTATTGGGTCATTTTATCAAACACATGTGTAATGTTCGTAATTGATTCGAGTCTAGCAAACTCACACCAAAAAATAAACTACTAACGTAGAAAGAGGTGGTGATTTGCCCGGGAAATTGAACTCCTTTCGCAACTTAAAAATAGGCCATGGCTCATCACCAGTCGTGAAGTCAACAGCTACATATCAACAATCAAGGTCAATAACTTATTAGTTCAAAAAAAGCATGAAAATTGATATCAATGTTAGCATCTAGGTAATTAAATTTACCTGAAAACACAGCATCTCCATGAATGGTTCCTTTCTCTAGAGTTTCCCTTGAACCTCCATCTGTAGTATACCTGGAAACCATAGCTATCTGGTCAAGAAAGATTTTGACGATCAAAGAAGAAACAGTAATATATTAACAGTCCACTTTGATCAATCTGCGAAAGTAAAATACCATCACATTGCGAAAGTAAAGTCCATGATAGATAATGGACCACAAAAAATTTAAAAAGGCATAATCTGCATAACATCACTGGTGTACACAATTTCATGAGTGTGTTTGTGCATACAGTCAAAATGGAACAAAAGAAAAGATAAGGGACATCACACTAAGATCATGATGTTGAGAAGAAGGAAATGAAAGAATAATTTGCTCAAAACTGGCCCTAGAAAATTAATACGAAGTCAATACCACTCTATGGCTTCACCGATTTGTTGCCGCGATGACGCATCAATCTGCGAAAGTAAAATACCTTGCATGATAGATAATGGACCAGAAAAATTTAAAAGTTGCAAAATAGGGAAAAAAAAAAAAACATGATGATGTGATTTTATTGCACAGAAAAGTTGCAAAATATTTATCATTATGATTCATAATTGCAAAAATGTCATTGTAATGTCATTCTAGCCTTAAATTTTGTATGAATATCATTTTTCTAATTTAAAAACTATAATCATGAAAAACAAATTACAAACAATGGGAAGTAGGGAAAATATTTACCAAAAGGTGAGGGTGCAATTTATGATGTGATTTTATTTCACAGAAAAGTTGCACCCTCATGTATTTGTAATTATTTGGGGAATCACTCAACTGTGGGATAGAAAACATAAAAATAAAAATCCACAAATATGGAGGGTTGCACCTCAGAGTTGCACCTGCACAGAGTAAGTTTGAGTTGCACCTCCCATGTTTGTGTAAATTTTTTTTTTTTTGGGTCTTTTACTGAATTGTAATTTTCCCCTTTTTAAATACCATTGTACTATGTTGACAGAAATTGTAATTCATCATTTTCAGCAGATGGTCGAACACTTTGTGGGCAAAGAGAGTCATACATACTAAATGGCAATACAATACAAAATCAGTGAATTGTTCACTCATGTCATGACCATTGCAATCAAGTCGTAAAACACAATTACAAAAAAGCAAATGGAGTCTGAACTATAAAATACCTGGCTAGTAAAGTGAGTTTCTGAAATCTTCCGAGAAGCCAAACCATCTGCTTTGTTCGTCTACAGATCCTCCGGGGCAAACATATTAATTCTATGTCAATAACATAAAATAAAATGTACAAAGTCCGACAATGCTCGGAATCGAACATAGTATTCATTTTTATTTTTATTTTTCACTTATAAAATTTTAAAAAAAATGATTACCCCATTCTTAGCTTCAACAGGATGGGCTTCATCGATATGGCAGCAAAGTCCGACAAAGACACTCCGGCCGCGACTCATCATCACCATCAACATCACCTCCTCCGTGAGCTGCACTACAATCAAAAACAATTTCACGAATTCAAAGAAAAGAAAAAAAACCAAACAGAACAAAGATTGTAATTTTCTACTTGACATTTGCCGAAATCGAATATCCCCAAGTTCGTTTTCTTTATCATAAGATTTTCACAAAGCGAGCGTGAGTAGCTGAGGCCCGACGGATCGAGATTGATATCGCCTGGAGGCAGCTAAGAGACGCGTAGTCCACGAATCAGAG